>JAJLVN010000003.1:30976-142483 GCA_030570315.1 Pichia sp. NRRL Y-12827
AAGAAGAAGAAGAAGAAGAAGAAGAAGAAGAAGAAGAAGAAGAAGAAGAAGAAGAAGAAGAAGAAGAAGAAGAAGAAGAAGAAGAAGAAGAAGAAGAAGAAGAAGAAGAAGAAGAAGAAGAAGAAGAAGTAAAAGAAGTACACGAAGTAAAAGAAGTACAAGAAGTAAAAGAAGTACAAGAAGTACAAGAAGAACAAGAAGAACAAGAAGAACAAGAAGACGAAGAAGACGAAGAAGACGAAGAAGACGGAGAGGACGAAGAAGACAATGAAGTGAGAGCAAATGAAAATGGAAATAATACACCACAAAATGATAATATATCTACATCAACATCAATCAATAAACAAATAGAAACGACTATCCATAATGAACCAGATGTAAAATACCATTTAGAAGTTACTGTTACTGATCCAAAGAATGTAACTGATACCTCATCACCATATACAATCTATCAGCTTAATATTAAAACAAATAATCCAAGATTCTCTAAGAAAGAATACACCATAACTCATCGTTATTCAGATTTTGATACACTATTCAAATGTTTAACCTTTGATTACCCTACTTTGTTAGTTCCTCCACTACCAAATAAACAAAGATTGGAATATATTAAAGGTGGCAGATTTACTGATGAATTTATCACAAAACGTTGTAATTCACTAGATATATTCATCAAAAGAATTATTAAACATCCAATATTGTCTAAAAGTGATGTCTTATTTGTATTCTTTGAGAATAATGATTATTGGAACACATATAAAAATAACCTGTCATTTAATACTACTGCTACCAATGATTCAATTGGTCAACATAATTCAAGTGTTGAGGGAGTAACTGATTTCTTGATGAATTCATTTAAAAAGCCACACATTGAAAGCAAATATAACAAAAATTTCAAAGAAATTGATCATCAAAGGTTGAAATTACAGGAAAACTTGAATAAAATTGATAAAATTTATAGTAAAGTTGTTTTCAAACAAGATAGTATTTCTAAAGAGTTGAATTCATTTGGTGATGAATTCAGCAAATTAACAATTTTGTTAAATAATGATTACAATGGGAAGTTTAGAGATGAAGATCAAATTGATCCAGAAACTAAAGAAATTGTTAATCAATTTAAAAATTTTTCCGAAAATTTGAAAAAATCAGGTAATTCATTTACTAAATTAAACAATTATATTGAATTCAATTATTTGAATAACTTGAAAGACTTAGAACATTATCTAATATCACTTGGAAATTTAATTAAATTAAAAGACTATAAAATATTAGATTATGAAATGTTAAATAATTATCTTGAGAAGACAATCAATGAAAAGCAGAATTTAGAAAATGGTGGCTCATTAACATCGACAACCGAAGGTACATTATCATTTTTAAGTAAAAAGTTAGAATCATTAACTGGTTTAAGAGGTTCTTCATCAACATCTACATCGACGCCAAATAGTAATGGAACTGATACATCATCAGCAACTACCAATTCTTCTTTGATCAATGAAAGAATCAATAAATTGAATTCAAGAATTGAATTATTGAAGGCCGAAAAGGAAACTGCAAAGCAAGTTTATGGCAAATTTGAAATTGATTTACTTGAGGAGTGGAATAGATTTAAAGCTATTAAAGATGACGAAATAAATGAATCTTTGAATACCCTTGGCATTCAATATAGTAACATGTATTCAGATTCTTACAATGATTGGAATAATCTTAAGCTCAATTCCAATAATTTCAAAATTGAGAATAAGCTAACTGAACAAACCAAGGATGAATTTTTTGATAATAATCCTGTACTGAAAAATCATGAAGAAATTAAAGATATGTTAAAAGGTGTTGATATATGATAAGTTATTAAACTTTTAATTTTTTATTATCATTGTTATCTTTTGATAATAACAATTCACCTGTGTTTTCATCAAATTCCAAAAAGTCATTATTTTCATAGATTGATTTATACCCATCACCCCATATTTCAATAAATTCTTCTAATGTTATAAATTTTGAATAATCAAGTTTTGGAAACTCATCTAATTTTAAAACCCTTTTCTTTTTATTAATTGTGTTTGGACTTCTATCATTTTCATTAATATAAAACCTACGTAATAAAGATATAGCGCCTTTCAAACAAACACCCGGAATAATTTTATAATTTGAATTATACCTTATATTGAAAACACTACCATTGCCACCAAATCTTTCATTTGGGCATCCAAATACAATCATTGAAACACCAATTTGATCTAACATTGATGCACACATTATACATGGCTCAACAGACACATATAATGTTGAACTTTTCCACATATTCAAATGATCGTTTGGATATTTTGCCAATAAATATTCGTATATCATAAATTCGGCATGTAATGTCCCATTCAACGATACGTTGGTCATATTATATGAGGAATATAAAACTTCCTTTGTTTTATTATGTACTAAAATAGCGGACACAGGAACTTCATTGTTTTGTAATGCAACTTCACCATGTTTAATTGCTACTTTCATATATCTATAGTGTTCATTAGATTGCATTGCTATAAGGATATTGAAGGATTTTATATAAAGTTTTATTTCAGCTTTATCACGGTTACCATGGTTCTATAAATGCCAATAATTTTTCAGGTTTTTTTTTTGAATTCTTGTTTTCTTTTTTATAACGCGTCGGACAGAGGAATGCATTAGTGTATTTTCGATTACTTTTTTTAATTCTTTCTTCTTGTCTAAGCTATTTAGTAAGCATTACATATGTCAGAATTGGATTTATTGAGAGATGAAATAAGGGAGCTAGAAATTGAGATTGAACAATTGGAAAGTAGTAAAAAATATGAAGATCCTGAATATCAATTAAATGATATAGATCCATTATTAAATATGATTCTTAACACAAAACCACAAGGTGATTTGATTGATGGTAAACGTATAATACGCAGTAAAGAGTTGGATGATTTATATATAGAAAACATTGAAAAAATTCAAGTAGAAAACGTATTTAGATTAAACTCAATTACATTGTTTCCAATTTCAAATGATGAAAGCATTGAATTCATAGGAATAAGATTTGATGTATTTAACACATTCAACAAGAAATTTACAAACTGTGATTATGTTATTTTGAAACAAATGGAAGTGGAAGCTACAAATCTTAAAGGCACTGTTAGTAATACAGAGGATTCAACTAAATATAGGTGGGAAATTTTTCAATCAACTGTACCCAAATTCATCCCCATTGGAGAAATCGCCTTAAGATATCTGAATAGTAAATTTTCTACAAGTGTAAATATTACAGACATTCCAAGTTTTGATGAAGTAGAAAAATTTGCCAATGAAGTTTTTGAGAGACTAACCCAATTTGAAGCACAAAAATCGATCTTTTTACAACTACAATCTCACTATCACGAAAATGCCAAAGTCAAAATTCAATCGCCTGATCTTGCTCTTTCGAAAATTATTATAACCATCTTTCCCTTGCAAACAACCATTACCATCAACACATCTACGTTAACAGCTACAGCAACAGGAGACAGTAAAGAGGCTCAGCATTTTATCAAGTTTTGTGGCGCAGCATCGTTTTTGTCAAATTTGCAGAAACTTGCAGTGGCGGTGCAACGTGAAATTGATTCTCTACTAACATGATTGATTTTCAATTGTTTGTTTATATATACCTAGGTTTTTTTTCATTGGCATGCATATGTTTAAATCAACACAACTAAAAGTTTTAATTATATTTCCAATTGTATTAACAATAACTGCACCCTTACGAGCGTTAAAAGATGTTTTATACCCACAGTTCAGTCCCAAAGAATGGCCTTTTATAAGCTCACATGGGTTTTTAAATAGATTTCTTGCAGGACATTGTTTTGAAATTTTCTTTGTGATGTTCATTATTTTAAACTTCTTCAAATATTGGATTGTTAGTAAAAAGTCTCCTGTGTTGCCAACAATTGGGAATCAATCGAATAACGAGAATAGTCAAATTGATTTACATGATGAACACGAAAGTTATGTTGAAATATTGAAAAATTCAAAATCAGATATACATTTATTAAAGCAACTTGAATCACTTGATTTTTCTGTTACATCAGCTGTAAGATTTGTTTATTTACAATTCTTTAAATTGTTGTTCATTTATTTACCACTTTCAGCATTACTCATATGGTTTTTTGGACCTTCAATTTACGAAAAAATACATCATAGCACAGGAGGCCATTGCAATAAACATCCCGAATTCAAATATTATCATGATTGTATGATGCATGGATATAAATATTTAGGTGGCTTCAAATCAAGTGGCCACAGTTTAATCACAACCACCTTTGCATCTTGCCTTTTATTTGAAGTCATTTCATTCAATACATGGAATAACTATATTAACTCACTAAACAAAGTATCAGTTAAAATCTTGAAGCTATCTCGAATCTTATTGATTGTGTCATTATTTATTTGTATTTGTTGGATTATAATGTTCACAATAACTTGTTTATTCTATCATACATTAAGTGAAAGAATAGTTGGTACATTAAGTGGTTGCTTAATTAACTTTTTCGTGTATATTAAATATAAATTGTAAAATAATTAATAGAAAAACAAAAAATACCTGTTAAATAATAATAATAAAAATACATATTACACAATAAAGTTAAAATATACATAGAGAAAACAAAAATAAACTAAATAACTTAGTTTTGCATTTCACTTTCCATTTGACCTGCCACTTCTGTAGCTGCATCTTCTACATTCCATTCTTGAATTAACTCATCCATACGTTTTTCGAGTAAATCAGCACAAGTAATAACCCATGAACCTTCTTCATTATAAACTCTTGCATTAGTGAACATTTGCTTTGCTTCTTTAACTATTTCATTCCACGCGGAGAATTTTTTACCATCTAATTGTTTTCTCATTTGACTGATTGAAACAACATGCGGTATAATCTTATAATAGTCAGCATAAAATTTTCTTGATGGTAACTTAATGAAAACCCCAGCTACATTGTTACCATTTTCATCAGTAACACTTTCTAATTCATTCAGTAATTGATATCCTCTTTCCATCCATTTAGGTAGAGGCGCCTTTGCCGGTTTTGACTTTTTAACTGATACTTTTTCCTTTTTGCTTGGTGTTGATCCTCTTGATAAGCGTTGTCTCTTTCTACTTGGTAAGTCTTCCTCATAAACTTCTTCATCACTATCACTATTAGTTCCAGCATTGCCATTTCTGGCCTTGAACTCACCATCATTATTGGCATCGTTAATATCATCACCATAGTCATAGTCACCAATTGAAGCATCTCCATCTTCATCATTATTGTATGATCTTTCTCTAGTTTTACGTAATTTTTCAATTCTAATACGTTTTCTTTCGATTGCAGCTTCAACAGAATCATCATCGTCATCCATTGCTTGTAACCATTGTTCTTCAGTTAGCCCGTCATCATAAACAACTCTCTTTTTAATTCTTCGTCCAGAACTTTCTTCCTTTTCTTCTAAATGAACACTCATATCTTCTTTGAAAACCTGTGGAACTTCATCATCATTCATTAATCTTGGTGTAGCTCTGATTTTATCCTCCCTTGCTCTCTCCATATCAATATCTTCAAAAACTTCCATTTCTGTATCATTACGAGCTAAAATCTCATTAATTTCTGCATCATCAAAGTTATCACTTTCTTCTTCATTGCCTTTATCTTTGTCTTCTTCTAATAATTTTTTCAAATATTCTTCTTGTTCTTCGGCACTCGATTTATTATCGAACTTACCAGCTTGGATAACTTTACCATCAATATCTAATTTTTGATGTGCTCTCTCCAAAATAACCTCTTCAACAGATTCAGATGTAATTAGTCTCAAAATTCTAACTTCATTCTTTTGACCAATTCTATGTGCTCTATCCTGTGCCTGTAAATCTTGATGTGGATTCCAATCGGTATCAAAAATAATAACCGTGTCTGCGGTTTGCAAATTCAAACCTAAGCCACCTGCTCTTGTTGATAATAAGAAACAGAAATACTCACTATTAGGATCATTAAAATCTTTTAACATAACTTGTCTATCATCAGCTTTTGTTGAACCATCTAATCTCATATATTTCAAACTACGAAATCTCAAATAATCTTCCATGATATCCATAACTTGTGTCATTTGAAAAAAAATCAACACTCTATGTCCGGTTCTTTTCAGTTTTGGTAAAATTCTATCTAACAATTCAAATTTACCTGATGATCTCCAAATCAAATCGGTTGTACTCTTGTCAGGATTAACAACATTTTCAACTTCTTCAAAAACAAATGGATGATTACATGCTTTTCTTAATTGCATAATTTTATTATTCAAACCTTTTAAACCCGATTTTGTTGCACCAATCGCACCAGTACCAATAAATAACGCATTATGAGTTAATAATTGTTTATAGATCTTTTGTTGTAAACTTGAAAATTTACATTTAATAACCTTTTCAACTTTATCAGGTAAATCTTTTGCAACATCTTTCTTCAATCTTCTTAAAAGGAAAGGCCTTAAAACCTTATGCAATCTTCTAATAATCAACAAACTTTCTTCTTCACTCAATTCTAACTTTTCTTGATGTCCAGTATTAGCAAATGGTGTATTGAACCATTCGTCAAAACTCTTAACAGAGTTAAAAACCTTTGGTAAGATAAAGTTTAGTAATGCCCATAATTCTGGTAGGTTATTTTGTAATGGTGTACCAGTTAAAATTAATCTATTTCTAGTATGGTAGTAAGTTGTTAAAGTTTGGAATAATTTAGAACCTGTATTTTTTAATCTATGACCTTCATCAATTAACATATGAGCCCATTTGAACTTACTTAACATTGGTCTGTCACGAATTACATATTCATAGGTTGTTAATAAAACAGTGAAATCACCGGATCTAACTTGATATTGCAATTCCCTACGTTGGTTTTGATTACCTTTATAAACAATTGTTTTTAACGATGGTGCCCATTGTTCAAATTCTAAGGTCCAATTAGTAATTGTTGATAATGGTACAACAATTAAGAATTTACCAGTCTCATGTTTCTTTTGAATTAAATATGTGATTAAACCAATGGATTGAATGGTTTTACCCAAACCCATTTCATCAGCTAAAATACCATTCAAGTGATTGTTATACAATGAAACCATCCATTCCAAACCTTTAACTTGATATTCCTTTAATGTACCACCGACCAATAGTGATGATTGCTTTTCAATTGGTTCTTTAATTTTATGTGCAACTTCATAATAATCAATCTTTTCACGTTTTTCATCTTCATTTTCATTATCGTTATCATTACTTTCTTTGTCTTCTTTGTCTTCTTTTATTTCGGAAGGTTTTTCACCCTTTTCGATTTGGGTTAAAATTTTGCTTTCATTTTGCTGAACTTTAACTGCATTTGCTAAACTATCAAGGAAGGAATTGGTTTGTTTTAATAAATGCGTAATTCTCTTATCCTTTGTTTGATCCAATAATTTAATATATGCTTCTTCATCATTGGCCTTTAAAGCTTGTAATCTCTGTTTGGCATTTCTTTCAAATTTTTTGGATTCATCCCTTTCACACTGTTGATGGAATTGATGAACTGATTTTCCTAGCTGGAATCTTCTCATTTGATTTTGTGAAATTTGATTTTGTGTATTTGTTGCAAATTCAATCAATTTATTGACATTTTCATTGTGAATGGATTCTATTAACTTTTTCTTTTCTTGCAATTGTTGTTGTTGTAATTTTTCAGCTAATTTGGCAGTTTGTACAACCTTTTGCTTTGGATGGACACAATATGTTCTTTTCCAAGTTTTGAAAACTGAATAATTATTTAAATTTTCATCATGATAAATAGTATTTGTGGCAGCCTTAATTAATAAATGATTTCTTAGTTGTTTTTGCAACGGTAATAATTTCAAACCTTTTAACTCAATCAATGAATCGATTTTGAATTGATCAACATTATCGATTATTTTATCATTTGAGTATTTCAAATCATTTTCAAACTTATTAAAATCATAAGAACCTAAATTTGCAGGTAGGCTTTCAAGTTCTTTAATTCTTGTATCAATTTTCAACTTAATCGAATCTTCCATATCAGGCAGGCCGACAGAATTGTACTTTGGATCAACAATTGGTTTATTAGGAATTAAACCTAAAATTTCTGCCTTTTGATCATAATCATCTAATGGTAATGTCACCGGTGTTTTTAAGCTACTAGTATTATCCGATTCATTCAATGATAGAATATTATTTATATCCTCTGAGGTTGCATTGTTTGAAGATTTCAAATATTCTAAATTCAATTCAGTTGGTAGATCAAAATCTTTAGATAATAACTGTAAGCCTAATAGTTGGTCTTTTAATAATGATATATCAACAGTTTCATTATTTGAATCCCAAGATTTATTTAATTTATCATTGTTCATATTAGAAGTTTCAACCTTTTTGTCGACAATTCTTAATGTTTTCAATATCTGATCCCTTTCAAGTTTATTGGCATTTGCCGCTTCTAATTTGAAAAAATGATTAAGTAAAACTTCAACATCTTGACGGTCTTTCGGAAAGGGTATTTTTGGAAGTTGTTTAACAACAGTGTCTTGGATGTCAGCATCATGGACATTGGCGACCTCTGCCGTTGCGTGTGTATTATCCTCAATGACAGCTTGTGACATGGTTCCTTTGTATTTGTTTGAGAAAGAAAGCTCAATTAATCAAAGAAGCTAACGTGTTTTGCTTGATTCAACTCAAAAATCTGGCAAAACAAAATAAAACGAAACACGAACTGAGCTGAGCAGGTTCAACAAGTGCAACAACTGGAATGGAATTGAGCTGGGAACCAGCCAAACTGTGAAAAACAAAAAGATTCGCGAAAAGCAAAAAAAGTTTTACGGTGTACGGGTGTTGAAAAAATTTTGTTGTTTACTACCAGATCCTCTATACGGAAGGTTTACTCTTTGATTAAAAGCAGAAGAGTTGGTTAGGATCCATGTGGTGGGAAGAGGACATCTGTGGCTTCTGAGTGTATCTCCCACTCATGATTTGTCTGATGGATTGTAAAAGAGACAAATATGTGTACTGTTGGCCAGGTTGAAGTCTGCTCATAGCTCCCAGGAAGGCCCAACTCATGGCACCAGTGAAGGAACCAGCTTCATTAGCATCTGCACTGGTCTGGTCATCTCTGCATCCAGAAAACATAATAACATCTGCATTTGACATCTTGCTCTTCTTTATTGCTTCTATTTGACTATTGGATTTGTAGTTGGCGACTTTACTAAATAAAGATTGTGCACCAGTCATCATCATACCTACGTTCTTAGTAGCATAACCCATCATAATTTCCAAACCATCAGATCCAGAACCTTTCCAAATACTATATTCCTTCAATCCCCCATCTTGTGCTCTATACATATATGGTAAATCCATAACTGTACCGCTGTGACATGAATCGAAAATTGCTGTTAATCTGCAACCTGTTGGTAACCTTTTGACTAAAATGTCATGTATAATATCATCAATAATTGATCCGTTTTGTTGGAAATCAACAGGGTAAATACATTCATCTTTACCATCAAGTTCATCACCATCTAAATCCTTTTCTTCACCACCATGACCAGAATAATGGAAAAATAAACAATCTCCTTGTTGTGCATCTGCGACTAACCATTCCATTGCTCTTAGAATATTGTTCCTGGTTGGAATACTCATCTGATTAGTACTGTCATCGGTTAAAACAACCATATCATCAGGTCTGTAGCCACCTACTTGAACTAAAAATCGTTGCATGTTTTTGACATCATTAATACAGCCACGTAATTGGTTATTTGAACCAAAATAATTGATACCAACCAATAGAGCTTTCCTTTTTCCACTGTTGTAGTATTGTTGTTGCGGTGCTCCTGTGTTCTGGCTGTACATGGTATAGGTATGGTGTTTTGGCTTAAGGATGAAACTTGTAACACAAAGAGTCGCAGAATCAAAATCTGAATCTCTGATTATTCACTCTAGCTTGTTTTTTCGCTGGAGGCTTAATTAATAATATTCAAGCATCTAGAATATGTTTATTGATTATTATTTACTCATAACTTATTATTATTACTGTCTCCCCTATATCGTATTTTCAACCAAACCAGATCCTTATAAGCCACCACTTTACGACACATCGGACATTTTCCTCGTTTCCCCCCCAGTCCACTGCCACTTGACCCTGGCACTTTTGATGATGCCAGTGCACGATATATACATTCTGCACAATATACATGCCCACAAGCAGCTGCAACTGCATTTTCAATCACATCCATACAAATAGAACATGTTACATCTTTCGGTGTTTTGTTATTAGTTAGATTGGTGGTTGGTTTTGTTAACGATTCGGTTTTTTTCTGTTTAATTTGAGAGAGTAGTTCTTCTGTTGTAGGTGCTGGTTTACCATCAAGCATGATTATGTCATCATTATCATCATCTTCTGATTCCACTTGGTCAGGATCATTGTTTAGGTTTGTGGTACTTCTAGTATTGTTATTGGTATCAAGAGTAGTAGGATTTGTAAGTTCGTTTACTGGTTCATACCAGTCATCAATCACCTCAACAGAAACACTTGGATCATTTCCAACCACTTCTACGTCTCTAGTATCTTGTGTTTCAATAGTTATAATGGGTTTATCTCTTGTAGCTACAATTTCAATGTCACTATCATCACTATTGTGATATTCACTTCTATTACTTTCACTATTTGCTGTACTTATTTTAACATGTTGTGTATCCAAGACAATCATATTATCTGAAGTATCACTGCCATTATTTCTTATACTTCGGTTCTCGATATGTGTCGCAATTTCTCTATCACTTTGTTCAGTATCACTTGAATTACGCAGTAAAACGTGATCATTATCATCATTATCTCTTCGTCCTAATCTACGCCTTTTATCAGGTAGTTTTATTTGAGCTTCGTCAGCTTCATTATTATATTTTTCTAATGACCGTTTTCTATCCATTTGCCTGGTATGAGTATGTACATTTTTCAAAAGAAAGAGAAATATGGCATGTTTTCTTTAGTAATTGACAACTTACTCTAGTTGCGTGCGACAGGTAACTTTACTGAGGAGACATAATTTGATGGGAAGCGACAAGGATTTTCCCACGAGAAAGGCTCTTTTTTACTTGAAAAACTTCTTTTGTGGGAAAATTCCAATTGCCCAGTGCCGTCCCCAAGTTTTGGATCACCAGAGTTCTATTTTGTTAGACGGGAATGGTTCGGATACAACATTTATAACTCTGTACTATTACATCAACGCTTTACAGTAATGCATAAAGAATATTCATGTCTAGTATATTTAGAATTAGAATCTTGTAGTATTTTATCCCCACATTTATACAATTTCAAGATCTAAAAGTTAACAGTGAATATACATATCTCAAGTATATGCAATGAAATACAAAAGTTACAGTTAGTCAAACGTCATTAATATTGCTTCACAATATGGCAGGAATTAAGATTATCTATTGTCCGCTTTTCAGAAATTTTATATTGCACAAAACCAGAAAAAATAAACTGAAAGATTGGCCTAGTTCTTTCCTTGTGCGGAATAAAACAAATTCAAACATTAATTTATATAAAGCTACATATATAGTGATAATTATATATTATATAAAGAACATACAAAACAAAAATGTCGTTTAAATGAATCTACTAAGTAAGAAAGCTAAAATAATAAAAATAATAGCAATAAAATAAATACTTGTTTGGCTTGATGAATTGACAGATGAAGGAATAGTAGGAGGAGCAACACCTGTTGATTTGGTTTTAATTGGCTCAAGATCATTAACTAGTTTCTTTTCAATAACATTCGATTTTTCTTGAGGAATGGATCTTTGTTTGGACTCCGTTATATTTTTGTTAACACTGGATGAATTTGTATTATGTTGTGTTTGTTGTTGTTGTTGTTGTTGTTGTGGTATATGTTGTGGTTTTACAGGCTCAATTGAATGTGCAGATTTATCTTCCTCCGTGATTGTATTCATTGGATTATCGTAATTAAAAACAACCTTTAATTTGATATCAGATGAGTTACCATTAGATACTTTTTCTAATTCAGACCATTTGGAGGAAACATCTTTAGGATTGAAATCTGCTGGTGCAGGAACAGAAACAAATAAGAACTTATCTTTACATTTGGATCCTAAGGCTGGTTCTTCTGGCAAGCCTTGGAATATGATGGTGACGGGCTCAGAAGTGCCGGGTGCAAGAATACCAGAATTAGGACGGACACAGTAGAGTTTTGGAGCTGTGGTTTTTACCTTGAAGGCCATTGGGGCAGCTGTGTCGTTTGTGACATCAACAACTTGTGTTTGCTGGGTAGCTTTGAAAGGAGCTCTGAGCTCGATGACTTTGGAGGAGACAAGCATGATTGGGGTGCAGGAAGTGGGCTGGTTCAGTTAGATGTATTAATAACAACACAGTGTAGACAAATCGCAAAACGCATTTTAATCGAAGAAAAAAAACATCGCCAACTCAAAAAAAGTGAGCCAGAAAATCGGGAAAAATGCAAAATTCACTTTTCACTTTTCCATTTTCCAAATTCCCTCGCGTTTTCGTTAATTTCTTATACGGTTGGCAGGTATTTTTGGTTGATAAATCCATGGTTGATTGATAATGGTGCATGGTCTTTTAGCTCGGCTTATAGTTTAACCGTTTGATAGCTTTGCTTACCACATATACGATATTTTACAACGGGTAGTTCGTACAGATCAATAGCCAAGACCATCAAAGGATTTCAAAATAGGAAATGGATAACATCACCTCGAACACGGTTACGGACACGGACGCAGATATGGACATGGCCATCACGCCAATCACTTCTCATCAAAATTTCCCAAGCCAGTTTTATAGAAATAGAGCCGATTCCATGATCAGTATAGATACTTCTTACACAGTACGTACGAATGTTGATCAGACACATTTTTCGAATGGTGTTAATCCACAGCTTAATTTCCAAAGAAACCGTCAGAATTCCGATGTATCTATTGCATCTTCTGTCTTCTCTGAAATGCCAAAACCTCAGATGGAAAGTTATCAATTTACAAATGTTTTTGACGACGAATTATACTCTTATTATATTGCATATTCTCAACAACCTAATATAACACCATTTGATGTTAGGTTTCCACCATCTGGAATTTTATCCTTGATAGCCAAATTATTCTTGGAGAATTGCATTCTAAATACTGAATACGCATCAATTCAAATTGATTGTAGAAATGATGTTAACAATGACATTTTGCTGGATTCAAATAGACATTCATGTTTAACTATCATTCGTTTGCGTTTAATTCATTTATGTGGTGTGAATCTACGAAATCATCATGATCATCAGTTTTTATATAATGATCAATTACCAATTACAAGAACAAATTCAATAGCAAGTGCGATCTCCTTCAACGATAGAGTTTCACAAAATATTGCAGGTGGTTATCTTGGTAATGAATCATGGTCAATGCAACCATCCCAGTCCCAATCTCAATCCCAGTTTCAACAGCAACAACAGCAACAACAGCAAGCACCACAAATGTCACGTAGACCTTCATGGTTACATTTTCCATCGAATTCCACCAAATCAAGAGAGACTACATTACTCAGTCATCACATGATGTTATCATCAACAGATTCTTTGATTGACCGTTCACATTTACAAGGCAACGATTTCAATGAAGATTCAGCTTTAGCCTTTACTCCGTCTGTACAGGTTTCAAAAGCTCAATCACAATCATTAACACCTCCACAATCATCCAACCCACCGAGACGTGAAAGACCACTACTTAATTTGAGTATGCCAACAATGTTACATAGATCAAATAGTAATATTAATGCTAATACCAATAATGGTTCAATGAATGGTTTTGTACCACCCCCACCACCACGACCACTGTATGCTACAAATCAAGCACCCGGTACGCCAGGTACTCCAGGTACTCCAAATACTCCGGTGACACCATTGAACAGCACAACCATTCAACGTAATCCAAGAGGTCTAAGATCGAGTTCGTTAACTAACGCCGGTCCAACATACTTCAATTTACCAAGTTCCAGTACAAATGGAAATGGAACTCCAAATGGTAATGGAACTGGTAGCATCAGTAATACAAACTCTAATATGAGTCATCATAATAATCCAAAATCATACATTAATCCAACATTGAATAATATCATGGGATCTCCACATGAGCTCAGTTCTCCATTTGAACAATCTTTTCCATCTCCAATTGGGTTTGCTGTTTCACAGAACGTACCCCAACCGGTTACCCCTGGTGGGAATGAAGATTTGTACAATGCCACTGTCAATCGTAAAAGAGACAGTTTGAAGCTTAAAAGAGGGTTGAATTAACAGCTCTACTTACTTATATATTTCCTTACTTTTCCAGTCCCCTTCCGTTTATCCATACTTGTGTTTGCACTCCTTATACACTATCCCTTATCTCTGTACTCTACAAACAATCCTAATACACCTAATACAACTTATGCCCAGTCCTCACTGGAGCCAGTAGCCAGCTAATAACGTTACGCATGGGCCAAAGTGGACCGGAGACAACGAAAAACCAACTGTTCTTCTCGGCCTCCAAGAAAGTTCACTACGTTTTATTTTAATATTTTACCAACGTGATATCACATCATACCATTGTAGAATAATTTACAACCCTTTTCTTTCCTCTTTCTTAGTCCTTTTTCTTCTTCTTCTTGCCTTTTTTCTTTGCTAAGTAAGTTATCCAACTACAAACAATTCAATTATAATGTCATCTCCAGTTACTTTAAGTGCATGGTCTAAATTACAAGCTCTTTACGAATCAAAGGGTAAAGCATTCTCCACAAGAGATGCTTTCAAGGCAGATCCAGCAAGATTTGAAAAGTTTTCTGAAACTTTCACCAACTACGATGGTTCCAAAATTCTTTTTGATTTCTCTAAGAACTTAATCGATGAAGAAATTGTTGCAGCTCTTATTGAATTAGCTAAGGAAGCAAAGGTTGAATCTTTAAGGGATGATATGTTTGCAGGTAAGCACATTAACAACACTGAAGACAGAGCGGTTTATCACGTTGCTTTAAGAAACAGATCATTAAAGCCAATGTCCGTTGATGGTGTCAATGTCACTCCAGAAGTTGATTCCGTTTTAAAACATATGAAGGAATTCTCAGACTCAGTCAGATCCGGTGAATGGAAAGGTTACACTGGTAAGGCAATCCAAACTGTTGTTAACATTGGTATTGGTGGTTCCGATTTAGGTCCAGTTATGGTCACTGAAGCATTAAAACCATATGCTCATGAATCAATTAAGGTCCATTTTGTCTCAAATGTTGATGGTACTCATATTGCAGAAACTCTAAAGCTTTGTGACCCAGAAACCACTTTATTCCTTATTGCTTCCAAAACCTTCACCACTGCTGAAACCTGTGCTAATGCAAATACTGCAAAGAACTGGTTCTTAGAAAAGGTCAAGAATCCATCTTACATTGCTAAGCATTTTGCTGCTTTAAGTACCAACGCTACTGAAGTTGCTAAATTTGGTATTGACACCAAGAACATGTTTGGTTTTGAAAACTGGGTTGGTGGTAGATACTCTGTCTGGTCTGCAATTGGTTTATCTGTTTGTATCTACATTGGTTACGAAAACTTCGATGCTTTCTTAAGAGGTGCAGAAGCAGTTGATAACCATTTCACTTCTACTCCAATTGAAAAGAATATTCCATTCTTAGGTGGTTTATTAACCATCTGGTACAACAACTTTCACAAGGCGCAAACCAAATTAGTTGCACCATTTGATCAGTACATGCACAGATTCCCAGCTTACTTACAACAGTTATCCATGGAATCTAATGGTAAGTCTGTTACCAAGGATTCACACTTTGTTAACTACGAAACTGGTGTTGTTTTATTTGGTGAACCAACTACCAATGCTCAACATTCTTTCTTCCAATTAGTCCACCAAGGTACTAAATTAATCCCAACTGATTTTATTTTAGCAGCAAAATCCCACAACCCAATTGAAAACAACAAGCATCAATTAATGCTTGCTTCTAACTACTTTGCTCAAGCTGAATCTCTTATGTTAGGTAAAACTAAGGAACAGGTTGAAGCTGAAGGTGTTGCAGGTCCTTTAGTTCCACACAAGGAATTCTCTGGTAACAGACCAACTACTTCTATTTTAGCTCAAAAGATAACACCAGCAGCTTTAGGTTCATTAATTGCATACTATGAACACGTTACTTTTGTTGAGGGTGCTATCTGGGGTATTAACTCTTTTGATCAATGGGGTGTTGAATTAGGTAAGGTTTTAGCTAAGGTTATCTTAAACGAATTAGAAACTAAGGGTGATGTTGCCACTCATGATGCAAGTACTCAAAATTTAATTAACCAATTCAAGGCTTGGGCTTAAGTTTATTATTCTAGTTTAAATAAATAGTTACCCTTTTATAGTTTATAGTTAATTTTTTTTTACTTTATGCAATTATAATGTTATGAAATGAGAATGAAGATGGTTGTAATAAAATTTTGAGCGATTATGAATTTTTAAATATTAGTTCATTAAATGAGATGAAATGGTTTAGTATTCATCTTTGTGGATAGTGGCTTCATGTATTGAATAATGTCATCATCCGAAAATGAATGCGAATTGACAATAAATACATCTCTTGATTTGAAAAATCATTTTTCAGATTTAAAAAAGGTGGAGAGTAACCAATCACAAATATCGACCAATTCATCATGCTCTTTTAGCTTACATAGAACCAAATCAGCAACGAAAACAAATCCCATTAAGTTGAAAGTACCCACATCTTCTTCCACAGAATGGAAGAAATTATTGTGGCTTAAACAACCGTTTGATGATAATTATACAGATAAAAGTTTTCTTTCACAATTAAAGAGAAATTCAACAGTTGTTAAGTATTCATATACAAAATTAGTTGCAGATTTTTCAATTATTGTATTGCATCTGTCATTAATTATGTCAGTTATTGTTGTATTTTATGGTATATATATACTCAATTGGAATCCATTAAAACCAACTATATTAAGTACTGTTTTAACAGTACTTGGCTTCATATTTTATGTTGTCACATTGAAGATCCGCAGAAGTAGAGAACTGATAGAGTTGCAGCAATTTAAAATCAGACAACTATACATGTTATCATCAAGTAGTAATGACAATACCAATATACACAACACTTCTAATCTCAATATTGATGAATTTGATATGGAAGAATATTTAACTGAATCTGCACCATCCAACTTTTTTGAAACTTGTAAGTCATCCATTTTGATCATACTTTACTTATTGACATTATCACCAGTTTTAAAGTCATTGACAAACTCAACATCATCAGACTCCATTTGGGCGTTATCTGCGTGGTTATGTTTTCTTAATGTTATGTTTAATGATTATCAAATTGATTTCCCCAAAGTTTCAAATAAGGATAAAAAAATACATTGGCAAAAGATTCTCTTGCATAATTTTACATTATCACAATCACCTTCAGCCTCACCATCACCCACTAGGTCGTCATCGCCTATGAGATCACCACCATCTAACCCCAACAACATAAATACTGATCATTCACATATAAGTATCAAAGATTTCCACTCTCAGCCAGTTAGTTCAATGAATATTTCACGGAATATTGCAGTTTCAAATGCAATAGTGCTTGCATCAAGACTTAAAACCAATGCAGCTGCATTTTCATTCATTCTATTTTGTATCCAAACTTGTGGATTGTTTCCAGTATTTAATAATTTTACCAGAAGATGTGATTTTCAAGGTTTTCATACATTTCAGTTTTTAACAATAATGCTATCTGTTGACTCATTAGTCTGGTACATATTTGGAACCGGTTGGTTAATTACTTGGATGTCTTTGCATTTTATGATTACAATTATTGGTCCATATTACTTTTTGAAATTACAGAAATATAAAAATGAATTGCAAGGTCCATGGGATCCTGCAAAGCCAGTTGTCAAGTCACTTTAAGTGGATGCATTTATATAATTTGTGTAATGTCATATATTTCAAAACCAGGTAAATCATAAAATAATTTAATTAAATATACAGAAATTATACAATATTCTTAGCTGTTTTTATAGATCCGTCTATCCCAAATATGGACCAGCTGCAAGACACAAATTTCTTCTTGTAAATTCAACCTTATACACAGGTGTTTTCTTTGTAAAATAAACACCCATGTGATCACTTGATCCATAATTTTGAACAGTTAAGTTAGAACCAGTACCTGTAGCATCCTTTTCTTTAGTATTAGTACTACCAACACTTTTATTAATTGGATTGAATCTTTCAGGTTGTGTATTTGATACAGAATCAACTGTACCTTTTTTAATATCCCAAACTCTAACACTATTATCAGCACCACCGCTAACCAAAACTTCACTGCCACGACTCCATGAAAGCGAATGAATTCCACTTGATCCATGACCACGTAAAGTTTTCAACTTTCTACCAGATGCAATATCCCATACGTGAATTACACTACCTGAAAAGCTTAAACTTGTTGGTGTTTTTGATTTACTCTTATCAGCTGTTGATGAATCACCATCACTGTTGCCTTTATCCTTTGAATTTTTATCTTTATCATCAGATTTGTTATTTGATGCACCGCTAGGTTGAAATCCACCTCCAATTGTATTATTAATCCAATCATTCATACCAAATGAATTGTTCAAATAATTTTCTTCATTATTCGAACAAGTTGCTAACCATCTACCGTCAGGTGAACATGCAATATCTGAAATGGGTGACGTATGACCAACAAATAATCTAACACTTTCAGCTTTGGCAACGTCCCACATTCTAACAGTTTTATCACTTGAACCAGTGAACAAGTATGTACCGTTGGGATGGAATTTAACAACATCAACATCATTTAAATGACCAGCAAATATACGTAATGGATAAATATGATCACACGACCATAATCTTGCAGTTTGGTCATGTGAAGCAGTTGCAAAATAATGTCCTAATGGTGAAAATTGAACATCCCACACAGGCGAATTTGAACCACCTGAACTACCTGCACCTCCATGTCCCTTATAAGAAACCAGGGCACTATAAGTATCTAAAGACCATAATCTAACAGTTGAATCTGCTGATGATGATAGTAAATACTTACCATCAGGTGAATATGATAATCCATAAACAGGACCTGAATGACCAATTAATTTTCTTGATGTATTTTCATCTGAATTATAAGAATCTTTTTTTAAAATTGAACGCAATGGGGAACCGTCAATACTCCAAAGTTTGATAAATGAATCTTGAAAACCACCAGCAATCATTGTTGAATCTGGATGAAATTCTAACGATGTTAAATCATTATTTGTGTTATGGAATGTATACATACAAACCGACGGTAATGAAGGTTGTGATATGTAAACATTACGTTGATTATTTTCATTGTTATTCAAATGAGAATATGAAGCAGATGATAACTTAATTCTTGATCTTGAATCTTGAATCTCTTGAATTGCAAGTTTTAAATCATAAACAGTTTTTTGTGGCAATGGCAGTGAACCTCTTGCGGGAGAATCATCATTTTTGGGGTCAATTTTAAAATTTTCATTATATTCATCCATTAATGTACGTTTATTTTTGCCTTCAGTATCATTATCACCATCTTTGGATTTATTGTTTTCATCTTTATGTTTTAATTCAGCTTCTAATTCTTTTGTGAAATCTTCATCGTTTGGATAAGGGCCCAATTTAAGTGGCTTTTCATGATTAAGCTGAAAATTAGAAGCTGAAGTTTTGAATTTTTCATTATCT
Organism: Pichia sp. NRRL Y-12827; assembly: GCA_030570315.1. Classification (NCBI taxonomy): domain Eukaryota; kingdom Fungi; phylum Ascomycota; class Pichiomycetes; order Pichiales; family Pichiaceae; genus Pichia; species Pichia sp. NRRL Y-12827. The sequence goes on from JAJLVN010000003.1 coordinate 50,777, forward strand.
TGATCGTGCCCCAAATTGACCAATTGATAAATTTCAGGTATGCCTTCTAAATTATCATTTAATGTTCCTGAATCAATACTTGAAATTTCTAATTGATTATGAATTTCAAAGTTATTGTTTAAAAAATTAACTAATATATTACCACCGATTGACTGATTTTCATTAAGAAAACTTAAAACTAGGTTAAGTGAAGTGTTGGATAAATTAATTTTATATTTATTGTTTAAAAATAAGTTAGAATACTTGTTTTCAAGTAAATGATCAGATGATGTAATTGATAGTAAGCTTTTAATTTCTTGGCTATGGCTTAATAAATGGTCTGACTTAAACTTCAATAAAAAGTTATGAGCATTTGCAATATCATTTTTTTTAATCAATGTTAGATATGAGTAAATGAAAAATGGGTACAACAATTTTTCCAATTCAAACTTGTACATTTCTAATGAATTTTCACACCAGGATCTGTAAAGAATATAAGCTCTTGAATATAATTTTGGGTCATCAGTGTTTGAAGCTTGCTTTTGTTGATTCAATAAAAATTGTTGTTGTTGGAATTGTAAGTTTGAACGATCAGGTATTGCAGATGCTGGTTGTGTGTAATTTGAGTTTAAATTTGTTGTGTTAAAAGTTTGGGCACCTGGAATTTTAGTTGATTCCAGTCTTAAAGTTGCTTCAGTTTGATTGAAGCCTTTTCTTGTAAGATATTCCAGAACCAATCTATTCAAGTTGAACGAGGTATCGACATTTGGCGGTGCTTGATTAGCAGGTTTTTGCTGCTGTTGAGAGTTTGCAGTAGACTGCGTTCCTGCTGGAGATGACGTGTTATTTGATTCCATTGTGGAACAGTGTGGTATTGTCTATTTCAAAACAGTCTTCTTCACCATCTATTATTGACATTGTCAAACCTGAAAAAACATGTTGGCAAAAAAATGAACAAAAAGATAAACGTCGATCGACGTTCTACGTAAGGTCTCCCAAAAAGTCTTATCGCTACTCTCTTTAAAGATTGGCATTCACTGAAAAATCCAGATGGCGTTAATACAATTAAATAAAACAATTACTTGAATCTCTCCGTTTCTTGATGTTTTTTTCTTCTTCCTTTTTCTTTTCTTTTTGATAATCTACGAACACATTTATACACAAACAATGGTGTCCCGTTTTGATTCTCTTATTACTGTTGCAACTATTGCAACCATTGTTTCGTCTTGTTTTTTTCTTGGTATTCTCTACTCCAACTGGCCATATAACCACTACTTATTATGGGAAAGTACTGAAGATGTTGCTTTAAGAACAGAACTTGCCAAGAAGGCACTTGATAATTATGTCAGATGGTTGGAGGTGCCTAAATTCATTCCATTCACCATGTATGGTGTTGTTTGTCTTGGGTTTTTAGGTTTTGTTGTTAAGATCATTAAACCCTCTGAAGAACTCAAATATTTTGAATATGGTTCATTCCTTGTTTATGTTTTAGCTGCGTGTTGTTATGTTTCAAACATTAGATTTGGTGTCTACTCTGCTCAGGCTGGTCAATGGGGAGATGTTGATGAATTTACTGGTTTAGCAGTTATTGCAGCTAGTGAAGTTATTGTTGTGTTTTTATTACTTGGTTTGGTTATTATTCAATCCGGTTTATTTATTGCTAAATATGAAGATGATATTGTCAAATCCGAATTCTTATTAAACGAATTAAAGACCAAACTTGCAAAAGCTGAAGCGCAAGTAAAACCAGCCAGTGCTGGTTCTAAATCTGCCAAATCCAGCGGTGTATCTACATCTACCACTACCGCTAACAAGAAGAAGGCATGATTCCTGTTTACTTGTATAATTGTTGTATATAATTTTATAGTTTTATTCGTTCATATTCAAAAGTTGATTGAGTTTTTAGTGGTCCTGGTGGTAGATTTTAGAAGAACTAATCGAATGCGACCTGATTTTAAAAAAATGAGATATCTTTCTAAGTAGTAACAAAAACCAGCAGCTTATATTGCAATTGTTTCCACACATATGGATACATATAATACGACATATATTACGACATTTTTGCAATGATCACACTAACACCAAACACTCTTATATCCAATCCTCCCCAAACACCATCTCTTCCATTTGATCTTCCCCATCTAAAACCAAGTAGTCGTCTATCATCTGTTGTACAATCTCAACTTCAACAAATAAACATCCTTGTTGAATCCACTTCTACAAGTGAATCGATATCTTCTACAACAACTACTCCTTCTTCTAATATCACCAATTACCTTCAATGGCAAACACAAATCCGTCGTCTTAACCCGGGCTTCTCTTCTACGCATTCTGTTATGAGCCCTACTAAAACTGTGTAAGGTGTACGGGTGTGATCCCTTTTATTTTTTTCAGCTCGTAAAATTTCCACGCAATGTTCAATCATGACTGACGATTTTCATTTTATAACTTTAAGTTTATATCTTTTAAATACGTAACAAAAAAATCCCTTACAAGAAGTACACATACAATGTCTTATAAGTTATACATTTCTAAGGACACCACTTTATTAGCATTGGTGGACAATCTTAAACTCTCCATTGCAACTTCACAATTTTTTCCAAAGTTGTATAGTGAATTACAAACTGACGAAATTAATGAATCAGCAATTCTTTCTAACTTAAAACATCCACTTTTATTAGACACAAAGAATAACCATTTCCATTTATTTCATTCAAATACAATTATTAAATATTTAAAGGTTGTTTCTACTTCTAAGGCAGAAGTTGATTTGAAATATTTATCAGTTGAATCAAAATTACATGATTTAGTCAAATCTGGCAAATTTTCCAATGAAGATATTAAGGAATTAACTTTACAATTTTCAATTGTTGACTTAGATTCAATTTTACAAATCATTACATTTGCATCCATTTATCCATTTATTTACCAAAACGGTGAGATTAACAATAATAAATGGTTAAAAGATTTTGCCACTTCTGTTGAAAAGGAAATTGAATTTGTTTTCAAGAATACCAAAGTCAAGAGAGTTATGAGTGTTAAAAATGATGGTTCTGTTAATGTTTTACCAAATTTTGAAATCAAAGTTCCAACTGAAAAATTAAAACCAATTAAGAATGAACGTAATATTCTGGTTACATCTGCATTACCATATGTTAATAATGTTCCGCATTTAGGTAATATTATTGGATCCGTTTTATCTGCAGATATCTTTGCAAGATATTGTAAAGATAAGAATCTTAACACATTGTTCATTTGTGGTACTGATGAATATGGTACTGCAACTGAAACTAAGGCATTAGAAGAAAAAGTTTCACCAAGAGATTTGTGTACTAAATATCATAAGATCCATAAAGAAGTTTATGATTGGTTTGGAATTAATTTTGATTATTTTGGCAGAACCACCACTGAAAAGCAAACTGAAATTGCACAAGATATTTTCATGAAATTATATAATAATCAATATTTAGAAGAACAGGTTATGAGACAATTATATTGTCCAAAGCATAATGGTTATTTAGCAGATAGGTATGTTGAAGGTGAGTGCCCAAAATGTCACTATGAAGACGCAAGAGGTGATCAGTGTGACAAATGTGGTGGATTATTGGATCCATTTGAATTAATCAATCCAAGATGTAAATTAGATAATGAGACTCCTATACCAAAAGATTCTAAGCACATTTTCCTTTCTTTGGATAAATTAGAACCCGAATTAAAGGAATGGGTTTTAAAGGCAAGCGAAGAAGGTAAATGGTCAAAGAATTCTAAAACCATTACTAATTCATGGTTAAAGGAAGGCTTAAAGCCAAGATGTATTACAAGAGATTTAGTTTGGGGTACACCTGTTCCATTAAAGGGATTTCAAGATAAAGTTTTATATGTTTGGTTTGATGCCACTATTGGATATATTTCAATTACTGCCAATTATTCAGATGATTGGAAATTATGGTGGAAGAATGCACAAGAAGATACTGATGTTAAATTATATCAATTTATGGGTAAAGATAATGTTCCATTCCATACTGTTGTTTTCCCTGCAAGTTTAATTGGTACTAGAGATGAATGGAATAAACTACATCATTTGAATACCACTGAATATTTACAATATGAAGGTGGTAAATTCTCTAAATCTAGAAATGTTGGTGTTTTTGGTAATAATGCTAAAGATACTGGCATCTCATCATCAGTTTGGAGATATTATTTAGCCAGTGTTAGACCCGAAAATCAAGATTCTCAATTTTCATGGTTTGAGTTTGTTACTAAGAATAACAGTGAATTATTATCTAATCTTGGTAATTTCGTTAATAGAATTGTTAAATTCGTTAATGCTAAATATAATGGTGTTATTCCGAAAAGTGATGTTAAGAATCTACCAAATTATACTGCCTTCAGTGAAGATATTAATAAGTTAATCTCAACATACAATGATGATATGGAAAACTGTAGATTACGTAAAGGTTTGGAAACTGCTATGTTGATCAGTTCAAGAGGTAATTTATTCTTACAAGAAAACAAGTTAGATAATTCAACATTTGAAAATGATCCAGCTAAGGCGGATGCCGTTGTTTCTGTTGGTATTAATTTAGTTTACTTAGTTAGTTCAGTTATTGGTCCATATATGCCTGAAGTTAGAGATGATATTGTCTCTATTCTTAATGCGCCTAAGTTAGTCATTCCGGATACATTTGCAAACTGGATTGGTGAAGGCCATTGCATTGGTAAGGCCAAATACCTGTTCACCAGAATCGATGAAAGTAAAATCGATGAATGGAGAAATAAATATGGTGGCACTAAGGAATGAGTCGTATGACTGGAAAGTAGCAAGTGGCAAGTAGCAAGTGGCAAGTGGCAAGTGGCAAGTGGCAAGTGGCAAGTGGCAAGTGATAGGTGATGAGTGATGAATGATGAATGATGTGTGATACGATACTGCTAGTATAGATATGTATGTAAATAATCAATAACCAATAAATAATAATTAGTTTTCCCGCTTAGCTGATAATGCGACACTTTATTTTTGTGTGACACATCATCTTATCTTGTTTGTTAGCCAAAAGCATAATGTCTACAGTGGCCGAGAACGTCTCTGCAGGACGGATCTGTCTTTGCAAAGATTCTGCGCATGAAAGGCTGAGCGGAAGTGCGTCAAAATTACGAGAGTTTCAGAGACCCGGTTTTTGCAGCAGTGGGACAAAAGCTGCGAAAGCGACCCGAGCTGGGCTGTCGGCGAAGTCAACGGAGAAGCAGTTGGCCACACAGGCAGTCACCTACCTCTGAAGGCCCAGTACTTATCACACTATTTCGACCGCAGGCCGCTTCGGGCGCCGTCCAATATGCAGCAGTGCATGCTTTGCTGCCCCATCTTTCCATTTTTGCAGTGAAGGACGCAGAACATCACCAGCACATACACGATGCTTCACTGCAAGTGCCACTATAAATACCAAGCCATTTCGCCCGGAAATGTGTGCAATGTTTGTCTCCGGAAAGAAGCTACTGGATTTAGGTGAGGTTTACTGCTCCATTGACCATGTCCTATACCCGTAAACCGCATAAAAAAGCAAAAACCGGATGTACATGCTGTAAGCAAAGAAGAATTAAATGTGATGAAACAAAACCAACTTGTCTGAGATGTAAAAAGAGAAATTTGGTGTGTGTCTACCTGCCAGTACCTCCAAAAGGTAGAAGGTCCAATAGAAAAGACAACTTTTCAGATGACGTCCTGACATCAGGTGCATTCCCCAGTATCAACCATATAAACAACAGCACTTTGACCAATAGTGAAAATAGGCTACTGTATGAGAATAATGACACATGCGATAATCGAGTAAGTAGTAATAATATGGCAAACTCAAATCATTTCCTGGGCATGAACTTCCCAATATTAAATATGCCAGTCCCTTTACTTGATCACCAGTATCAACAACTGCAACAACAATATTCGATACCTCACAACCCCATTCTAAATTTAAATCAACCAACATACCACTCATCATCATCAAATACAACTTACAATAGTAGTCTCATATCGTTGAATAACTATGGTTTCCAAAACATCCCAGCATCTTACTCAAATCCAATTCAGTATCCATCTGCTGATCAAGATGACCCACATTCTTATTATGATCCAAACCTTGCATCCATTCAATCATATAGTTTTGCACTAGCGAGTGGTTCAAATAATAATGATAGCTCACATCAACCAATTGATTCACAATTTACAACCAATACTAATACCGCCAACAGTAATACTACACATAAAAGTTTAGCAAATAGAAAATCGGACTCTTCTTGTGCTTTTTCAATTAAATCATCCCCTTTATCATGTACAGATTCAATGTCTTCGTACGATAACACAAAACATCCCATTTTTACAGAATCATTACCTAATGAAAAATATAAATATTATTTAAATAAACCGAACCAAGTTGTTCAAGAAAATCAGCTTTTAACAAATAATAACCTTTCACTACCAACAAATTCAAATGATGTTGCTCAATTTTTTGAAAACGCAAGAGCAAAAGAATCATCAATAGATTTACAAAATGATCCACAACTGAATTCAACATTAAACAAATTCTTCAATTCCAATTTTATAAGCTCAACTTTCAATATATCCAGCTTATCATCTTTAAATATCAACAGAGACTTATTATCATATGGATGTTATTTTGAGCTAACTATGAAAATTTTTAAATACTGTAAACATAACTTACCATTCAAAATGACAGGTGACAAGTATATGATTCAATTGATTTTAGAGCTATTAGAAAATTCGTCATCATATGAATCAATGTACCATATTTTCCATTCACTTGCGTATATATTATTATATTATGAAAATTTGTCACACAAAGATACAATTTTGGGATTCCAGCCTAAAGTCTATTTGTCATTATCTGATTATCACTTATCAAGATCATTTCAAAATTTAAGTGAAGACTTAAATTTAGAAGAAACAAACAAAACTTCAACATGTCTGTACTTAACGTCATTATTACAAATCTTTTCATCCCTTTCACAACCAAATTCTAGAATTGCAACAAGAGATTTCCTCATGCTGTATAAAAATATGGAATTTATAGGTAAAAGACATTTTTCAGATTTAGATAGATCTTCCATTTTTGCCAAATGTTTGAAAAGAATACATATTATAGATCACAGCAAGTCTGTTAACATTTATTTTCCTGATTTTCTTTATGATCTGGTCAATGTTTCATTTCCACTATTGGAAAACTCTGAAAAAATATTTGTCCCTGAATTAAATGATGTGAATAAAAATACATTAATTGATGCTGTCAACAAATTGCAAATCTTATACAAATCTTTCAACAATGATGATGAAAATAATATTGCTGTAAACAGTGAAATCTTTGAAGATGACTTACTAATTTCAGTTCATAGAGTATTTTATCGTATATCAAATGAATTCATTAATTTAGTGTCAATGAATGATCCAAGAGCTTTGATATTAATTGGCTATCATGTGTTGTATTTATCATCTAAGCCAAATTATTTCTTTCCAAAATCATTTTTCAAAAATGAGCTACATTACATTCTGCATAAATTGGAAAAATTACAGTATAGTGAAGTCTGGATAACTTGGCTAAATCCAGTAATTATTGCATTAAATGATAATATCTCTGTCTCAAATTACGAAACAATTGCATGATTTTATGTCTTTTCTACTCTTGTAGTATATTTTCTTCAATTCTTTTTTTCAATTCTTTTTTTTCAATTTTTTTCTTCAATTTCTTTCTTCAATCCTTTTCTTCAATTCCTTTCTTCAATCCTTTTCATATACTAACTTTTCATATTCTAACTTTTCATATCCTATTTTTCTCTCACCTTATTCATTTTTTCTACATATTTTGGGCTTTGATATATTTATATACGTTTATTATATTTATTTACATATTTATCTAATTTAATTCATGTTTTTTGAGCTTTTTACGATATTAGTTTAACGATCGTCAATGCCAGACCTTTTTTAACAAATGCCGAGATACTATATTAGTTAAAGTTTAAAACGATACGCGTGATTTGTAATGTAAAGTGCGTAATTTTTTTTTTTCTGTTTTTATATTATTCTGATGATGATATACATGTACATTAAGATTTTAAAGAGTTATTATATAGAGGATAGTTTGCTTAGTTAAATTATAAAGTTAAACCTTTACCAGATTCTTTTGCTTTTTCACCGTATTTTTTAATTCTGATTGCTTGAATTGCAATAAAACCAGTGGTATCTTCAGGTTCAAAACCAGTTAATTCATCCATTGAAGATTCTGTTGCATCATATAGTTTTTCGGTGCTTGAAGATCTACCTAAAATGGTTAATGAACCTTTATAACAGCTTGCTCTAACAACACCGTTAACTGAATTTTGTGATGGTTGAATCATTGATCTAACATATTCACATTCTGGAGTGAAATACATACCATTGTATAAAAATTTGGAGTATGCTGGTGTAACAAATGAATCTCTTAAAGCTCTAACTTCTCTATCTAATGTTAAACCTTCTAAATCAATATGAGTTGATCTTAAAATTGTTAAACCTGGAGTTTCGTAACAACCTCTTGATTTAATACCAATAAATCTGTTTTCAACAATATCGATTCTACCAACACCATTTCTTCTTGCAATTGCATTAGCAGTTAAGAAAATATCTAATGGTTCAGTAACTTCTTTACCATCATTGAGAATTAATTTAACCGGTTTACCCTTTGAAAATTCAACAGTAAATTCTTCTGGAACATCTGGTGCATTGATTGGATCAACTGTTAATTTCCACATATCTTTTGGTGGAGTAGTATTTGGATCTTCTAAAATACCAGCTTCAAATGAAATATGTGCCATGTTTTCATCAGTTGACCAAGGTTTTGACTTGGTTTGAGCAACTGGAATACCTTTTGCTGCAGCATATTCTAATAAATCATTTCTACCTGCAAATCTTTTAAAGAATTCTGGATCTCTCCATGGTGCAATAACTTTAACATCTGGCTTTAAAGCATAAAATGATAATTCAAATCTAACTTGATCATTACCTTTACCAGTGCAACCATGAGAGACTGCAAAACAACCTTCTTGTTCAGCGACATCAATTTGTGCTTTGGAAATAACAGGTCTTGCTAAAGAAGTACCTAATAAATAAACATTTTCATAAATACCATTAACTTGAATAGCTGGGAATAGAACATCTTCAACAAATTCTTTTCTAACATCTGCACAGACAAATTTAGTTGCACCAATTGCTAATGCTTTCTTTTCAGCTGCTTCAAAGTCTTCTTCTTGACCGACATTTGCCATGAAAGCAACAACTTCATAGCCTTGTTCTAATAACCAAGCTAAAATAACTGAGGTATCTAAACCACCAGAATATGCTAAACAGACCTTACCTTTGGACATTCTTTTGATATTAGTAATATATATAAATTAAGTTTAATGAAACTTGTTGGATAAATACAATAAAAATAAAAAGAGGAAGAGAAAAAAGAAAATAGGAGTAAGAAACGAAAATTTTTCAATACATCAGGTGCAAAACGTCCACCCTTTATAGATTCAGCACATTTCTTCACTGACGCTACGAGATTATCTATTAATTACAATAGATTCGCGGGTTAATTAGGCGCGCTTGTCAAGAATTGCTTAATTCGGCAATTTGACTCATTTTAACGCCCAACTATATATGAAAAATCTGAAAAAAAAAAAAAAAAAAGAATTGTTAAGAATCAAGTACATAATCTGTCAGTTTTGTCCGTTTGAAATAACATCATTCTTCTTTTGACTCATTGAGTCATAAATCAATCCAGCATCACAAATAAAAAGGTTTGTGTCAATCAACGTAGCTCTATTCTAGAGAAAGCGTATTATCCATTTTTATAGATTCCGATGATTTAGATTTTTCTAATAAGCTATCGCATCATCATGTTCTTAAGAACATGTACTAAACAGTGAAATTATTCAGGATTTTTATAAGATTGGAGAATGATCTTTATTCAATTGAAAATTTTTATTGTTAATAAATTTTCCCGAAGAAATTGCACTCACAGACACAAATTGAAGTATTTTTTTCCTGGATAGAATAAAAAATATAGAATATCTGTCAAATGTTTTGTAGAATATGTGGTTATATACGCAATTTTATTATATCCAAGTAATTAATAGTATAAAATGTTTTTTGCAGTTCCAATATAATCCAATTATCACAAGCCATTTACTATAAGTTGGAAACCATAGACTTGTGATTTCAATCCTCCGTTAAATATTGCCATCTAGTCAATATATTCTTATTGAGTTTTCCGTAACCATTTTATAAAACCTTAGATGGATATGCAGGCTAGAATTTTCAGTCTTGTTGACAGTCTTATCAATCAAACAATTTTCTTAACAAACCTTTTAGCCAAGCAAGCACATAGAAAATGCATACTGGATGTTAAATATTTATATAATACTACATTTTTTTGTTTAGCCAACTAACCAGGTGATGAAAATGGAAATTATATTATCAAATTTTGCAGATATTAGTAAATCAAACTAATTGAACTAAATAGATTTTGTATCAAATGAAAATTAATCGCATGCAGTCCACTTCTATAATATCTGCTATAACTTCCATCTAATTGCTATTTAAACCCTGTGATATAATTTATTGTTAAAATCTTAATGTATCAAAGTTTTGCAAATCATAGAGTCACGTGAAATGTGTATTTATATGTTTTTTCTCACAAAAAATACATAATACAACTGTGGACGTTATACTATAATAAACCATTAACAACTCAAAATGAAACACAAATTATGAATATGTACAATATGTTTGTTCATCATGACCTTGTAAATATGAATATTAAAAAATATAATAATTAACAAACACCAATTAAAAATGAAAAATAGAAATCAAATAAAATAATTTTAAAATAAAACAAAAAGTATTTAGCTAATAATACCATCTTCATTTATAAAAAAGACCATGTTAATCCTGAGTTTTGACTCAAGCTAACACTTTATATTTCTCTTTTAATGCTCTATTGTATATCTAGTTGCTCTAATCACAGCTATAAGAAATTTAGCTGGAATCAGAAATTTGCGAAGTGAGAGATTGTGGATTTTGGGAAAATAGAAAATGAAAAGAATATCAAACTTTCTAAGCGGCTCCCAACGCATTTGGAATTAACCGCCACCGAATCAAATTTATCGACTGTTTGAACATGTTTTTTACCCCATAACCGCTAGGGACTGTATTGTATAAAATAGCCACACAATCCAGATTTTGCCATTGGACTTGGACTCAATGATGTTGAGATTTCTTCTAATTTACTTCCGTAGCTTTTCTATATTCACTCCATACCCAACACAATGTCCACTCCAGAAGAAATCCAAAAGTTTGCTACTAAATACGGAATTAAAAATATCAACTTAATTCAAACCGGTGCTTTAGTTAATGGTGAATGGCTCAATGACACCACTGAAGTCTTTTCTGTTACTGATCCAGGCACTGGTGATCATGTTCTCAATGTTACTAACACAAAAATTGAAGTCATTGAACAAGCTATCAAAGATGCAGGGATGGCTTTTAAGGTCTCGCAAAAGAATTCCACTGGGAGAGAAAGAGCTAGAATTTTAAGAAAATTCTATGATTTAATGATAGAAAATTTCGATGACTTAGCAACTATTTGTACTGTTGAGAATGGTAAATCATTAGCTGATTCAAAGGGTGAAATTACCTATGCTGCAGGTTTCTTTGAATGGTTTGCTGAAGAAGCCCCAAGAATTTACGGTGATACTATTCCAAGTGCTGCTGGCAATAAGAGAATCATTACTGAAAGACAGCCAATTGGTGTTGTTGGTATTCTTACTCCTTGGAACTTCCCTGCTGCTATGATCACAAGAAAATTAGGTGCCTCATTTGCAGCTGGTTGTACCACTGTTATTAAGCCAGCTACTGAAACTCCATTGACTGCTTTAGCTTTAGGCTACTTGGCCGGCTTAGCAGGTTTTCCAAAAGGTGCTTTACAACTTTTTCCAGTCGATCAAGAAAGAACTAAAGTTGTTGGTTCCTTATTCTGTGAATCTCCAATCATTAAAAAAATCTCCTTTACTGGTTCAACTGATGTTGGTAAATTGTTAATGAACCAATCCGCTTCAACTTTAAAAAAATTATCATTTGAATTAGGTGGCAATTCCCCATTTATTGTTTTCAATGATGCCGACTTAGATGAAGCAGTTACTGCTGCAATTGCTTGTAAATTGAGACAATCCGGTCAAACTTGTGTTTGTGCAAATAGATTATACATTCAAGAAAATATATATGACAAATTTGCAGCAAAATTTGTTGCTCAAGTTGATAAGTTAGTTTTAGGTCACGGTTTACATACTGAAACTACACACGGCCCGTTGATTCATTCAAGAGCTGTTGAAAAGGTCCAATCTCAAATCAAAGATGCTGTTTCAAAGGGTGCTAAAGTTCTACATGGTGGTAACGTTGCTGGTCATCTTGGTGAAAACTTCCATGAATTAACTGTTTTAGGTGATGTTCCAAGAGATGCAATTGTCAACAAGGCTGAAACTTTCGGTCCATTAGCACCATTGATTAAATTTACCACTGAAGAGGAAGTTATCGAACTAGCAAATGATACCGAATATGGTTTAGCTGGTTATTTTTTCACTAAAGATTATGCCAGAGTTTTTAGAGTTGGCGAAGCTTTACATTGTGGTATGGTTGGTGCCAATACCGGTGCGTTAGGCGAATCAGCTTTACCTTTTGGTGGTGTTGGTTGGTCAGGTTTTGGTAGAGAAGGTTCTAAATATGGTATTGATGATTATACTGTTATTAAGTCAATTGTTATTGGTGGTATTTAACTTAGTTTAAGAGTTAATATTTCCTATTGTTCTTATATATAACTATATTCGATTTCAGACGAACTAACGAGCATTTATAAAGTGGTGTATTTTTAGCAATTAATTAATTAAAAACAAAACCCAACAATAGTAATGTACAAATACTATGCTTTTAACAAACAAGTTTTGCAATCCGAAAGCTATTTTGCTAATTTTGATTCAACACTATCAACTTTATCTTGCATACTTTGTTGTTTATCAATTCTCGTACCAACTCTAATATCGCTTTGAACCCTTAAAATACCCATGTCATGAACTTTTTGATGCATTTCACCAATTAATTTCATAACATCATCCCATGGTCCTTCAATTGACGTACCAGCACTATGCATTTTATTCTTTAATCCACTATTTTGAATTAGTTTTTCACACGCAACAACGTAATCTGATACTGATGGTGTTGCTGTTCCAATTGGAACTAAACAGATATCTGCAATACAATTAAGCGCAACCATGATGTTCTTTTTTGTTTAATCGTAAAAGAAGATGAGAGGTTCTAGTCATTAACATGTTCAAAATTTGAAATATCGCCACTTCTCACAGTAAATCTATCTAATATTTTGAATTTAACGTTAAATATTGTTCATTACAACTACAATTTATACGCAAATTATGTAAATCATTTATAAAGCTAGTTTTCTTTCAACTGCATCTATTTTATCTTGCATGCTTTGTGCTTTATCGGTTCTGGTTCCAACTCTTAAATCACTGTGGACTCTAACATATCCTTTATCATGCAAAAATTGATGAATTTCTCCAATTAATTTCATTGCACTTGACCATTCTGCATCAAGTGTAAATCCACCTCCATGCACAACATAATCAAGGCCACTATCTTTAAGTAATGGTTGAACAGCTAATAATGCTTCTTCAATAATGTCTGGTGATGAACCGATCTGACACTAATTATAGGTGTTAGTATTTTGAAATCAAACTTTTAATTTTCACATTCTAACACATACTGGAGTTAATGCAACATCTGCTAAACAATGCATGTCTTCTATTTAACTTGAGCTGTTTTGTGAAAAGAAAATGTACAGTTTGCTAACCTCTTACGATCGATTTTGGTAGCTGCGGATGACTTTTACCTGATCGCGTCTATGTAAATAGAAGGACTCAAATATATTTGTTCTAGGTTTTATGTTCCTGGCATTTTTTAGTGAAGACTACGTTAATAAGGTTACACAGTAACAAATCATCAGAGATGGATTTTTCTATACCTGGTGATATTTCACCAGATTTGAACATCCAGCTAACACGGTTAGCAAAAGATTTTCATGATGGCTATCTGACAGAAAAAGGTTATATCAAAAGAAGAATGGAAATACTTGGCGTAAATGTAAATGATGGCACAGAAAGCACGTCAAAAAGTTCAAAACATACAAATTCAGATGTAACTGGCTATCCATTGAATAACACTTTGTCAAACACCATGACAACTACATCATACTCGAATTCGGATTATTTTATGGACGATTTTCTTCATCCAGTCAATTCAAATACTATTGATGGCAGCTCAACTAGTCACCCAGCATTTTATAGCGATGAAATTTTTGAAAGATACAATGTTATGAGAAATCAATATAGTTCAAATATTAGAAAAGAACTGCAGAAACCATTGGATCCCAGAGATGTTTCAATTAATATTGATACAAATAATAATAATAATCTTGACAATTTAGCAACGATTTTACGTAAAAGAGCTAGAATGAATGAAAAGGAACCAGCACTATTGATAGTTGGCGAAAGAGGTAGAGAAGAGAAGGTTATAACATGGGATAAACTATACTACAGAGCAGAAAAAATTTCAAAACAAATCAAAAATAAAGCTGCTTTATATCCTGGCGATAGAGTTTGCTTGATCTATCAGAATGTTGAAGTTATCGATTTTATGGCTGCATTATACGGTTGTTTTTTATCGGGTGTTGTTGCTGTACCATTAAGTAGTTCAACACCCACTAAGGATTTAGTTGCAATTATGAAAGACACTCAATCACATTTATGTTTGATGTCTGATTCCGTTTTTAGATATTTTGAAAAACAAGCAAAACTAACAAAATCATCGATATGGCCAAAGAGTATGAATGTTTGGAAAACCTCAGATATAGGTACATATAAACCATCGAGGAAAGAAATTGACCTTCCAATAAAAGTTTCCGACTTAGCGTACATCGACTATACCAAAAATTCAACAGGTGAATATAAAGGAGTTGTAATATCACACAGAACAATCATAAATCAAATGCAAATGCTAAACAGAATTTTATCAACATCACCGGATATTAAGTCACCATTAGTTAGACCAACTTTGAAGATGTCATATTCAAAGAATACAATTGTGAGTACATTGGATTCAAGAAGTTCAATTGGTTTAGTGATTTCAATGTTATTTTCTGTCTACAGTGGTAATTTAATGGTTTGGATACATTCAAAAATTGCGGAAGTTCCCGGCTTGTTTCCAAATATATTAACATCATATAAAGCTTCCATTGTATTAACAGATTACTTTACACTTAAATCTGTTGCATTTAATTATCAATCATTTCCTCAAATCACAAAAAATTTTTCCAAACGAAAAGTTGATTTATCCCACGTTAAGTGGTGTTTAATTGATACTTTCATAATTGATTGCGAATTTAATGAGGTTTTAAGCGATCATTGGTTTAAACCATTAGGTAATAAGAATTCCAAAAGAATCATAAGTCCAATTCTGTCTTTGAACGAACAAGGTGGTGCAATTGTTTCAATGCGGGATTGGTATGGTAATGAAGATCAACTGGGATGTATTTTTACCAACAACTCCAAAAGTGAAATGTATGGTGATATTAATAATGGTGACAATGCTAGTACCACTCAGAGAAATGATACGGTATCTGGTGACGAATGTGATGAGTTTTTCGATGATGATTCAAGAGACAAATTAACAGAGATTATAATTGATAAAGAATCTTTGACTACGAATTCAGTTAAGGTAATTAACGATTCACCATCGAATTATTCCTCATTTGATTCTAACAATACCAAGTATATTAGAATTGGATCTTTTGGTTATCCATTACCCGACGCAACGTTGGCAATAGTAAACCCAGAAACCAAAATGTTAAGCGGTGTTTTAGAAGTTGGTGAAATTTGGGTCGATTCAAACTGTATTTCTGGTGGTTATTGGGGTTTACCAGAGGATACAGAAAATATATTTCAAGCTGAATGCTCTGATTATGAAGGTATTTTGAGTTTAAAATTTGTTAGAACTGGACTTTTAGGATTTGTTTACAATGGTAAAATTCATGTTTTAGGTTTATATGAAGATAGAATCAATCAACGTGTCACTTGGTATGATCAATATCTGGAAATCTCGAATGAAGAATCAAAAGAAAAAGAGAACACTAAATGTCATACTCGTGATGGTTCAGTGACATCTGATTTGGAAACGTATTATAGAAATCAAAGAAGGAAACAAACATTGAATTTAGATTCCATTGATTTATCTCAAAACCTTTCGAACAAATATCTTTATAAATATCATTATTCAAATCACTTGGTTAAATCCCTAGCTCGAAATTTGCCAGATTTCAGGGATTGTGCATTTTTCAATTTAAAAGTAAATAGAGAGTATTTGCCAATTGGTATAATGGAATCATCATTGGCCATTAACAAAACTAAGTCTGCACAAGTTGAATTGCAATCAGTGTCAAGTGAAGCTTTGGAAATTTTAGAAAAAAACCATAACGTTAGACTTTTTTGCATGGTAGTAACTAAACCAGGTTCACTTTCAAGATCAATGAAAAACGGTCGTATGGAAATAGCAAATACAATCACAAAGAGAAGGTTCTTAGAAGGTAAGCTTTCAAGTGTATATGTTTACTTTAAGCCTTATAACTCGCTAGGCTCAATACATCATGGTGATGATCTATTAGGTGGTATCTGGTCTCCATATAGTACTGCAATTAGGAATGAAATGTTAAACTATGCAACTTTTCAAACTTCAGGACTTGATCATCGTGACTCAAGTATTGACGACACTTCACGTAACGATTTAGCTAAATTTAGAAATCCAACTGAATTATTAAAATTTAGAGCAAATAAACAACCCGATGAATTAGCATTTGCTCAACTTGAAGGTGTAACAATCAAAGAAAATAAACAATTGACTACTTGGAAAAAATTTGAGACTAAGGTTTTTTCAATATGTGCTTATTTGTTAGAGAAAAAAGTTTTATCTTCAGGCGATGCCGTTATTTTGATGTATCCATTGTGTGAAGAATATATTGCCTGTCTTTATGCTTGTTGGATGGCTGGTTACATTGTTATTCCAATTTCTCCGTTCACTTCAGATTCTAAAACAATAGATGATGATGTAGTAAAAGTGGTGAATGTAATCAAAGAAGTAAAAATTAAAGCAATCTTTGTTAATAATGATACAGAAAGTTCTTTCAAAAACAAACCAATTAGTTCAAAAATAAAAACATTGGCCATGAAGCAAAACGTGGTCATCCCCAAATTGAGGAACACTACCAAGCACTTAAAGGCTTCATCAAGTGGTAAATCAACATATCAGAGAATGGAATTGTATAGAAAATCAAAAAGTTCAAAATCAGCCACTGAACCTTATACAATTTGGATCAATTCCTCAGATGATAATAATTATACACTTGTTAAGGTTACATTCTCTAAGTTAATGAGTATGTGTTTGAGTTTAAAAGAAACATGCCAAATGAATAGTACATCTCCACTTATTGGTTGTTGTAATTTTACACACGGTTTGGGATTTTTAATAAGCAGTGTGATGGGTGTTTATACAGGTGCAATAACATACTTGATGTCAAAAGCACAATTTTCTTTCCATTCAAGTACATTTTTCCAAGCGGTTGAAAGATATAGAATTGAAAATGTTTATCTTGATAACATCATGTTTAAATTTGCACTGAATAGAAATTCGTTGAATAAAACTAATTTAAAAGCTATTAAAAACTTAATGTTGAGTTGGCAAAATGACAGGCCTGATCCATTACTATTGATGAAATACAAGGAAAAAATTGAATTGTCAGAACTGAAATTGAAGAATATTTGTAATATTTTTGAACATCCTTTGAATCCATTAATTAGTACAAGATCATTTTTAGCATTCGAGCCGGTTGTTTTATGGTTAGATCCATATGCATTATCACAAGGTTATATTAGTATTGTCAATCCAAAAGATTCACCAAACGCAATTCCGGTTGTTGATTCTGGTATTGTTTCCGTGAATACAGAAATTGTTATTGTTAACCCACAAACTGAAAAAATTTGTAGAATTGGTGAGTTTGGTGAGATATGGGTTGCCTCAGATTCAACTTCTGATAGTTATGTTGGTAAATATAATATCAATTCTGGCAATGAATTTTCTAAAGGAAAATTTACCACTAATGATAAGATGTATTTACGAACCGGGAAATTCGGATTTTTGCACACTGTCAATAAAACTGAAAAAAATAAAATTGTTGAACTCCAGTTACTTTATAACCTTGGAAATATTGATGAAACATTTGAATATTGTGGATTGCAATTTTTTGGAAAAGATATTGAACATTGTATGGAGACATTTGATGGAATTGGTAAATGTTGCGTCTTCAAAGCAGGTGAATATACAATTTTGATTGCTTCAACTTCAACACAAAGAAGTTTGAGTACAATTACACCGCTAATGACACTCAAGTTGTTGAATAAGTTTAAATTTGTTGTAGATATAATTTCATTTGTTGATTTGAAAGATCTAGATGTGTCGAGAGATGATAGAATTCAACGTAAGACAATTGCTTACAAATGGATGAACCAAAAGATCAAGATTAATGCAACCTTTGGTGTTTCATATGGTGAAAATGAAATGATTAAAGCAATAAAAATGCAAGAATGGGTTGAAGCCAATTTATCTAAAATAAAATAGTAATAATTTGTACATTTTTTATAACTCTAAAACATATTCAAAATAATTAGTTAATTAAAAGTGATTTTAA
This sequence comes from Pichia sp. NRRL Y-12827, assembly GCA_030570315.1. Classification (NCBI taxonomy): domain Eukaryota; kingdom Fungi; phylum Ascomycota; class Pichiomycetes; order Pichiales; family Pichiaceae; genus Pichia; species Pichia sp. NRRL Y-12827. Next base: position 69,640 of record JAJLVN010000003.1, read on the forward strand.
ATCATTAACATGATTCTCGCTAGGTCATTTTTACCTTTACACCAACTGTGCTTGTTATCTAACTCAATAGTTATGGACACCGATGCAAAATTGAAGATCCTAAAATCCACTTTTCCGTACTATTCACAAGATGCATTATTGGATGTTTTAGTGGATTGCAAAGGCGAAGTTAATAAAACAATAAAAATATTAGGTGGTGAAATTCCTGACACGAAACTTGATCCAGTGACAAAACCACCAGATCTTGATGCAAAAGCGGCAATATTTGATAAAAAATTCTTAACTGGAAAAAAAGAAACATTTGATTCGATGCATAAAACTGTATTATTCAAAGATGATGTGAAATTTGAAACAAAAACCATTACAGATAAACGTTTAGGTACCAAAAAAAACATTTCTGATATCTTATCGAGTAAAAAACGACCTAAACCAAATCCAACATCAACAGACCAAACAGTAACGCTGAGAACAAAAGAAGATGTTGAGTCAACCTTATCGAATATACGATTATTTCCAAATTTTTTGTGTGAAACATTATCAGAAAATGTACTGCATTCATTAATGTCACAAAAAATGCTATTCAAGGCAAAGCAGTTCTACATTGCTGGAAATTTATGTACCTCATCACAAAGAACCGTGTTTTATAGTAATTCATCCAAAGCTGATTTTGATCCCGTTTATGCAAATACAGAACTCAAAGCTAATAAATTTCCACCATCACTGTATGAATGTAAAACACATGTTGAGAAGAAAGTTAATGAGGTTTTACATGAGGTTTACAAAAATGATAATGAGAAACCAAAATATATGATTTGGCAGAATTGGATTAGTGATTTTTGTGTTGGAAATTATTATCCAAATAACAAATCACACTTAGACTGGCATAGTGACAAACTTACAAATATTGGTCCATTACCAACAATTGCTTCCATAACGTTTGGATCAACGAGATATTTTAGATTGCGTAGAAGCAATCCTTCGAGTTCAACTATTTACAATATACCGGTTCCTAACAATACGTTAATCTTAATGTTACCTTCAACCCAAGAATTATTCAAACATAGCGTTCCTTCATTAAGAGACTCGTTGATCAATAAGAATAATATTACTGGGGATATCCGTTTCAATCTTACGTTTAGAATGGAATATCCATATTTCAAAGAAACTAAAGTATATTGTGATAAGTGTGAAAAAAGAATGATTCTCAGACGTCTTTTTAAAGGTAAAAATATTGGGTATTATGTTTGGATGTGTATGAGTAGTTTCAAGGGTACAGATTGTGATGGATTCAAATATGCAGATTTTAGCTTGGCTAATGGTACCATGGATGTTTTTACCAATGATAAAACCAAAGCAACACGATGGTTGAATGACGATGAAGTGAAAACAACATGATTTCATAGCGATATTAGTTATTACACGTTATACAATGTTATTTCGTACACACTTTAAAAAATTAAACATAAGAATAAAAATATGATTAGTAAAATAAAAACACGATTTTGTCAATGACCCAGTTTACCGAATTTCTCATCAAGTATTTTATTTTTCATAAAACGATACCAAGTATCCAAACTATTAAGGTCGCTATGTAACGCAACTATGATTATAGTCATATTATCAAAACCTATACCAGTAATGGTATTTGCCATTCCAATTGAATTATCCAAAATCAATTCATTAATTTCGGTCAATTTTTTACCAAGAGATAGTTCATGCCTTATTAATTCAATGAGGTCATTTGATTTATAGCAATCCCAAATACCATCACATGCAACAACAATGAATTCATCTTCATTTGTATTCATTTTTTGAATTATAATATCAGGTTCAACAGTTACTTGAAATTCTTCGGGGGCTGTTAGCTTTAGCCTTTTGTTACTCTTTGATAAATGAAACTTGCCGTGATTATTATTATTGTGTAATTTAAAATTAAAATCACCAAATGCTCTACTTAATGCCAATATTGAGTTGACTCTATTTTGTGCAACATAACCACCATCGTTGTGAATCCTCATAAGCTCACCTAGATTTTTTGGTTTATGGTCAAATGATAAATTTTTAATGCTACCATCTCTTGAAAGAATACACCTGGAGTCACCAGAGTTGGCAGTTATTATATAGCCTTTGAATAAAATTACAACAACTGCAGTCGACCCACTATTGTTATTTGGATCATAATAAAACTTCTGATCAACTATCATAAAGGAATCTTTTAATATTTTTGAAAAGTCGATTAACTGTATGGTTTCTTTATTGTTCGGATCAAGTAGTTTCAGTTTCTTTTCTAACGGTAACTTATTAATTTCATCAGATAACCGACACTTGATCGTCATTGGAAGTATTTCGCTTATATATTTAGATGTGCTTGAACCACCATGACCATCGAAAACGCCATATATATTGATCCGAAGGGAAGAATTATCTGGATGGATTTCAGAACCTGTAGTATTAGATGTGTTTGTAGTAACTGCACTTATGCCGCTACTTTCACTATGAATTGAAGACTCTGTTCTTATTCTATCAATCTTTGGAATAGGTGTGGTGTCTTTATTGATACTGCTTTTCCTTTGCGCATTATTTAAAGAATTTACTGTATTTATATTGATATGTATAACATCATCAAGATCACAGAATGCATCTTCCATTTGAAATCTGTACCCTTGCATCTCACCGATCGCATGTGATATATGATCATGCTGCACCAAGGTGATATTTTTTTCAGTGACAGGGGTGGACATCAAGTTACCCATTGTTGATAGGTATTTTATGTGGTTTTTTCTGGGCCAATTGGTGCGCTGTAAGCTACAATAATCTACAAGCAGCTTGCATCAATTAGTCGCCTTTACTGAAGTAAAATCGAAAGTTTGCAAAATCGGTTGGCTGGTTGATAAAAAAAAGAGAATACGAAACTTGCAACTCGGTGTACGTCAAAATTTTGCTCACGTGACCACATATATGGTCAATTTATTTTTCAACACATGCAGGTTTTAAAACATAGTCAAAACGACCTTCTATTTTTGATTGGTACTATCTATACAAAATAAAAAATAAGCGAGAATGTTTCATTAATTGTTACCACAGCGTGAAAGTTCTTTGACAAAGTTACCGCCCCAGTAGCTGGCAGTATATTTAGAGATGTATTTGAACATACTGTTGAAATTACTTGTTTTCTTTTCGGTACTGATTGTAAGCCCTTCATTAATTGCTTCAGAAAGTTCATCAATGTTCCATGGATTCACAATGACAGCACCATTAAGTGATTGTGCAGCTCCCGCAAATTCACTAAGAATTAGTGTACCCTTATTTTGTTGTTGACACGCAATATATTCATAACTGACTAAATTCATACCATCCCTAGTAGACGAAACTAAACAGACATCACTGATGGCATAAAGCGCAATCAATTCTTCAAAAGTAACTGATTTATGTAAAAAATGAATTGGAACATCTTCAATTGTACCAAATCTTCCATTGACACGGCCAACAAGTTCATTGACGTTAGCTCTTAAGTTTTGATATTCTTCAACATCACCTCTTGATGGAACTGCAACCTGAACTAAAACAGCCTTACCAATCCATTCGGGATGTGTCTCGAGGAAAATCTCAAATGCGTGTAACTTTTGCGGAACACCTTTGATATAATCCAATCTATCAACACCAACAATTAGTTTACAATCTTTACCAAATTTGTTTCTTAATTGCTCCATTCTTGCTTGAACAGATTCTTCTTTAACTCCGTTAATAAATTTATCAACATCAATACCAATTGGATATGCACCGACATTAATATCTCTAGTACCATATCTAATACCTTGTGGACTGGTTGGTAATTTTAAAATTCTTTCAACACTAGAAAGAAAATGTCTAGCATAATCGTAAGTGTGGAAACCAATTAAATCACAACCCAAAACACCTTGTAAAACTTCTGCTCTAACAGGTAAAATTCTATAAATTTCACTGGATGGGAAAGGTGTGTGTAAGAAAAAACCTAGTTTAACATTATGCATGTTTGCCTTTTGTAATTTTTCTCTCAAAATGGATGGGACTAACATCAAATGATAATCATGAATCCAAACGATATCGCCATCTTTAACGTTCTTAAAAATTTCTTCAGTAAATAATTTATTTGCTTCAATGTAAGCAGCCCAGGCAATTTCGTCAAAGTTCATTTCACCTGGATGATAATGAAATAATGGCCAAAGAATTGAGTTTGAGAATCCATTATAATGCAAATCAGCAATTTCATCTGAAATCCAAACTGGATGACAATTGAACTTTTCTTTTAAGTCACCTTCAATCTTTTTCTTATCAACCTCATTGGCAACACTCATACCGGGCCATCCAAACCACTTGAATGATGTTTTTAAACCTTGTAATGCTGTGACAAGCCCACCTGATGACATCTTATAAGAATAGGAGTTCGCATGCTGTTTTGATCCTTCTTCAGTATCATCTGGGCGTGCTTCTTCGTTGATTGTAACAGGAATTCTGTTGGATACCACTAAAACGTTAGGCATTTGTGTGTTGGCAAAGAGAAAGTGTGTTATTATTTAAAGAATATAACCAAGCCCACAGTAGAGAAGGAATAAGAACACTTAAATAATTTATAACTGGCACCTCCTCACCCCAAAAAAGTAAGTAACCTCAAAAAATAACATGATAATAAACTTAAAAATATAAATTTTCCCCAAAGCATATATATATATATATATACATATATGTTTCGAGTTTTCTAAATGAAGTTATACGTGTTGTTGTCTATACAAAGTTCATACACATTCATCATTAAATACACATATGTGAAATATAGTTGTAGTAGAAAGAAATGGATTGTAAATGCGTGGACAAGTCAACCCATTCATTAGGACCATGGATATTGGCCTCAAAAATATTAAGGGACCCCGGTTGCACTCTGAATATATGATCTGAAAGATCCCAATAATGTCTAGTGTCGGTATTACCAGTCATAATTGATGGAGTAACAATGAATTTTTTATCACTCTTGGCAAACTTTTCTGGGAAAACTTCGTCTTCGTAGAAAGATCTGATTATACCTGTAAATTCAAACCAAAACGCATCATCGGACGGACTTACTGGCGCTGGTGCTAATGGGGTGTCAAAAAATGAAATAATCATTTTACCATTATCTGTTTCAGGGATGATGATTTCATCATTGACGGTCAGGCCAATATCATATTTTGATGCTGCAATTTTTCCGTGCTTTGTTGCTTTATCCCAAATTGTATGAATATCATTTCCATAAACTATTCTGTGATTGATAACTGCACTAACATCTCTTGGCAATGAATTTGCTTTATCACCTCCATTAATAATATCAATTGCTTGTGAGGTTTTCAAATTATATTTCAATAAAGGTACATTGTTATCAACAAATTCTATCACACACTTTCTTGATTCTTTATCAAATCTAATATTTTTAGCAATGTTAGAAATATTCTTTGGTAATCTACCATGTTCTGCAACACATTCAAAAAAATCCATCATTGGATTTTCTTCAACAATGATTGATTCATACATATCTTCTTCGTAGTCATACAAAAACTTTGATAACATACCAATTGATGTGTGATCTTTTGGATTTGATGAATGTCCACCAGGTGTTGAGATCTCAACTAAAATATCAGAGTATCCTTTCTCACCATTAACAATCATGGAATAATAATCTCCCATTGTATCAATGAACATAACTGGTCCTTCATCAATAATTACTTCCATTGATTTTTCACCGAATTTATCAACTAAAAACTCATTAATATGGTAAGCCCCATCCCAGCCTGATTTTTCTTCATCAAAACCAAAAGCAAAAACAACGCTTCTCTTAAAATGTGTTTTACCATTTGCTAGAAGTAATTCCATTGATTCCATTAAACCAGTTAACAAATTCTTACAATCACTTGAACCTCTACCAAAAAAATTTTCACCATCAAATCTACCACTGAATGGATCTTCAATCCAATCACTTTGATCACCAATTGGAACTGTGTCCATATGAGCAGCCAGCATTATTGGTTTCAATGATGTATCATTACCTGGGAAATGGAAAACTAAACCGTACTCGTTAATTTTTGAGACTTCACCATGCTTGTAAACTAATGGAAATGAATCTTCTAGGTATTCATGAAACTTTTTCATCATAGTATAATTTGATGTTTTATCGTAGACAACTGTATCAATTTGTAGTGCTTTTGAAAATCTATCAATGACGCCTTTTTGATATTCCTTATCACTGAGAATATACTGAACACCTTCGTGTTCTTTAATTGCAATTTTTGAGGGAATTGGACATAATGGCTCTTTATTTTTATTACTTTCATCATTTACAATAAATTGGTTATTGTCAATTGTTTTTTTATTCATCAAAAAATGGTTAAATGGAATAAATAAAACAACTAGTAAACATGAAAAAACTAGCAAAACTATTCTTTTTGTAGTGAAAATTTTCGATTTCTTTTCATAAATAGAGAATGACTCGTCATCAATTAATTTGTTGTATTTTTCACGAATAGACATGGTTGATTGCAGAATTCATTATGTGCACAATCGTTGATCATAATAGAAAGGCGGAACGGTTCTACCTTTTATATCAATAGTTTTCACTGCCGTAATCATTTCGGCCGAATTATTTTTTATTTTTTCATTATCTTTCATAAATAAAATTTACTAATCATACTTTGTCAACCTTTATCCAAAAGAATAAGCTAATTCATAGCTATATTGAGTGCATTATGAACCAATAATGTAAATAATCACAATTTTACAAACAGATTCAATGATGAAAGTTTCAGAAATGTAATTAATTTCACTAGTCATCTATTTCGTGTTGAAGATTATTTGGCTTTTAATAAATATATATATACATTAAATATCAACTTACACACAGAACTAGAAATAACCGGTTTCTACATTTTTAACATCATATTTGAACTCATTATCTGTTTTAGACATCCAAGTGTTTTTAAAATCAAAAATATTGCAACTTTCGGAATTTTCTTCTTTATTGAACCAAGTGTGAGAATTTGCTTGATAATCCCAGCCACGACGATGCAATTCGTTTGCCATAATGTATTGTAAATATTTATCATCGCTATTTGGTTCAAGATTGTGAAAATTTGAAAATTTTGATGGTGATCGTATGTTATTGTAGTAAAATCCATAAAATAGTGTATCCAAATTTATCTTTTTTAGCAATTTTGTAGACGCAATGGCTTCGGGTAATTGGTCAGATGGAAAACTTGGTTGTGTAATGTATGGATTTGTTGGTATATAATTATGGGGTTTGTCAGAATCAAAAGAATCAGGACAGTTCAGTAATGATGATTCTAAATAGACAGAAATTTCATCAATGGGTGGTAACTTCAAATCACAAATCATTGGCGGTGGCTGTGATTTTTTAGATGGAACATGTAACTCTTCTGGTTTCTTGAACTCAAATAATCTATTCTTAGCGGTTTCCAATGCTTCGACATAATTATAGATACCTTTCGGTAAATTATTATAGTTTTCAAAATCTAAAAATGATAATGATTTTTGAATATCCGAAATTTGTTCATTATTAGCATGCGAGTTCTCTAAAATCCTAGAAGCATTAACAGATGCCAAATGTTCAATTTCTTTTAAAAGTGAATCATCATTTGTCAGATTTATTTGGTTTTCAAATGATTTCACTTTTTCATTCATCACTGTTGATGTTGGGGTAGTTAACTGCGCAGGAGAAGCAGCAGCAATTGTATCTGCAAGTGTGGTTGAAATAGGCTGAATGAGTGGTGATTGTTTGGTTTGTTGAACAGGTGATGTATTTATACTTGGTGTCGAACTTGAATTATTCATATTCGATTGTTGAACAGATGATGCAAGTGATGCATATGATACCGGTAGTGGAGTTGACTGAGTCGATGGTGCGCTCATTGGTTGTGAGGTTGATTTTTTAATACCGGTTAATACTGCAGTTGCATATTTTATCTTTGGAGTTCCAACGGGAGTTGCAGGTTTATGGCTATTAAACAAAGGATTTGCTGTGGATAAAAGGCTGGTTTTTGAATTAGCTGGTGATGTTGATGTTTGTTGAAGTTGTGAAACTAAATCGTTGGCCTTCTCTTTTTCTCTCTTTTCTCTTTGTTCCCTTTCCTTTTCTTTTTGTCGTTCTATTTCCTTTTCTTTTTGTCTTTCTACCTCCTTTTCCTTTTGTCTCTCTAATTCCTTTTCCGATTCCTTTTGAAATCTTTCTTTCTCTTTTTCCTTTTCCTTCTCAAAATCTTCCGACACCGAATGTGATCTGGAATTATTCTGTAAATCAGATTCATCACCTGGAATAACTGCAAAACTATCTTCCATATCGTCCAATCCAAGCATTTCATAAAATGTATCATCTTCTATAAAATTTGGCTCTTGGTTAGAGTCAACATAGTACTCTATATCTTCTTTAATATCATTTATTTGCTCAACCTCAAGATTATCGTTTTCTAAATGTCTTAAAATGGATTCTAATTTGCTTATATGCCATTTATGTCTAGACAATAGCTCTTGTAATGCCGTAATTTGAGACTGTTTGGCAACATCAGATTTCTTCTTTTTCATAGTAGATGATATTTGGTCAATTTGGGCTTCCATTGACTCCATTTGCATTTGCAATTCTTCGATTTTACCTTCAATGAATTCAGCTGTTTCCATTTTTTCTTTCTTCCTTGGGTCAACAATATCATTGGTTGAAGCCAAAGCTTCGTTTGAAAAAGCCTTAGTTTTCATCATTTTTTCTACTTCTTTGAATCTTTCCATCTCTCTTTCAATCATTTTTCTATGTTCAATCAATGGTTTCTTATCTTTAACTTCATTTCCAGACATCCAATTTTTGATTTGCTCTCTAGACCTTTGCAACTTCTTAATTTCTTTCTTTAAATCTGCTTCAAGTTTTTCCTTTTGCGACTGGTTATCACAGTCCTGGAGCTTTTCATAAATGAAATCGAAGTCATCGAGTCCTTCTTTGACCTTCTTGAAGACACGATCAATTTCTCTGTAAAAAAAAATGGGTCATTAGTTAGTACTTAATTCAAAGGCGTTATTCAATGGGACTTAGTCTATACATACTGTAGTAGTTTTCTTTGTGACATTAATGTGTTATTTGCTTGTTTGGTAAACCTTAACGACAGAACCCTCTCCAAGTTACAGAAATGCCGACTTCAGGATAAACCTGCTCACGCCGCTGTCAGTTTTTTCCTGCGTCGGCCGTCGCAATTTGCAATTTTTCAGCACTTTTGAAATCTGGAATCTAGAATCTGAGTCACTTGATGATTAGCTTCACCGTTGGTGTATTTACTTGCTCGTAACCTTCTTGAACAGAAAAAAAACATCCAAGACGGAAACTATGGCAAGCATCGATTTCTGGACACAGACTCTGGATTCTCCAACCTTGAACATTCTGCCTTTTGATTTTCAAAGACCAACAGATGGAACTGTTGTTCAAGATACTTTGAATGTCGAATTACCAAAAGGTACCAGCTTTTTGACTGCCCTTACTGTTTTTTCACTTTTAACTTACAGATTAACTGGTGATGATGACATCACCATTGGTACCAATTCATTATCATCACATGATGAATTTGTTTTAAGATTTTCAATTGATCCAAAGAAGACTTTTGCTGAACTATATAACCAAATTAAATCAACTTACGAAGAATTTGAATCTAAAATTCTTCCCATTGAAACCATTGTTAATACTTTAAAATCTTCAAAATCTTTAGAAAAGGCGCCAGCATTATACAAGTCTACCTTTCAATATTCCAGTAATGCAGATTCATTGGATTCAACCGTTGAAGGTTCAATAAAAGATTTATCAATCTTTTTCAAGAAAGCAGATTCACAAATATCAATTATTTTCAATACCGTATTATATAAAAAATCAAGAATTGAATTTTTTGCTGAACAATTTGTTCAAGTTATTCAATCAATCAAGAATGACGATTCCTTACTTATTTCTCAAATTAGTTTAATTACTCCAAGTCAAAAATCTGTTTTACCAGATCCAACTATTGATCTTGACTGGTCTAATTTCAGGGGTGCAATTCAAGACATTTTCTCTGATAATGCTGACAAACACCCAGAAAGAACATGTGTTATTGAAACTGCTTCATTTCTTAATACTGTAGCGAAAGATAGACATTTCACTTATAAACAAATTGATCAAGCTTCTAATATTGTTGGTAACTATCTTGTTAAAACTGGTGTTAAAAGAGGTGATGTTGTTATGATTTATGCTTATAGAGGTGTTGATCTTATGGTTTCAGTTATGGGTGTTTTAAAAGCGGGTGCAACATTCTCGGTCATTGATCCAGCATATCCTCCGGCTAGACAAACTGTTTATCTTAAGGTCGCTAATCCAGCTGGTATTATTGGTATTAAGAAAGCGGGTGTTATTGATTCTTTTGTTGAGGACTACATTAGAGATGAATTAAATGTTATTACACGTATTCCAGAAATTGAAATTCAAGATGATGGTTCATTACTTGGTGGTCTTGTCGATGGTAAAGATGTTTTTGCAGACTATGAACAATACAAGTCAACTAGAACAGGTGTTATTGTCGGTCCAGATTCAAACCCAACTTTATCCTTTACTTCTGGTTCTGAAGGTTTACCAAAGGGTGTTTTAGGTAGACATTTTTCATTAGCATACTATTTCCCATGGATGGCAAAAACTTTCAACTTATCAGAAAATGATAGATTTACCATGCTATCAGGTATTGCACATGATCCAATTCAAAGAGATATGTTCACTCCTCTTTTTCTTGGTGCAACCTTATTAGTTCCAACTCAAGATGATATTGGTACTCCGGGTAAATTGGCTGAGTGGATGGGTAAACATGGTGCAACTGTCACTCATTTAACTCCAGCAATGGGGCAATTACTAAGTGCCCAAGCAACTGCTGAAATCAAGTCGTTACATCATGCTTTCTTTGTTGGTGATATCTTAACTAAAAGAGACTGCTTACGTTTACAAACATTAGCTGAAAACTGTTTCATTGTTAATATGTATGGTACAACCGAAACTCAAAGAGCTGTTTCATATTTTGAAATTCCAAGTCGTAACAGAGACTTGCATTTCCTTGAAACACAAAAAGATATTATGCCAGCAGGTATGGGTATGCAAAATGTCCAATTATTAGTTGTCAACAGAAACGATACCACTCAAACCTGTGGTATTGGTGAAGTTGGTGAGATATATGTCAGGGCCGCGGGTCTAGCTGAAGGTTATAGAATGAATGACGAATTAAATAAACAAAAATTTGTTAATAACTGGTATGTTACACTTGATAAATTTATTGAAAAAGATAAAGCAGTCAGCAAAAATGAACCATGGAGAGAATTCTGGAAATTGCCAAGAGATAGATTATACAGAACTGGTGATTTAGGTCGTTACTTACCTGATGGTAACTGTGAATGTTGTGGTAGAGCTGATGATCAAGTCAAGATCCGTGGTTTCAGAATTGAATTAGGTGAAATTGACACACATATTTCTCAGCATCCGTTAATTAGAGAAAATATCACTTTAGTTAGAAAAGATAAGAATAACGAACCACTATTAGTTACGTTCTTAGTTCCAAAGGTTATTGAAGAATTAAACAAATTCAAGACTACTAGTGACGCTATTAAAAAGATTGAAGATCCAATCGTTAGAGGTTTAGTCGAATTTAGTAATTTAATTAAAGATTTAAAATTACATTTAAAGAAACGTTTAGCATCATATTCTATTCCAACTTTAGTCATTCCAATGACTAAGTTACCATTAAATCCAAATGGTAAGGTTGATAAGCCAAAATTACAATTACCATCTGAAAAACAATTAGGAGAAGTTGCTGAATTTGCATCATTAAATGATACGAACGATGATGAATTTACTGAAATGGAATCAAAGATTAAAGAACTATGGATCTCCGTCTTGCCTAACAGACCATCTTCAATTGCAGTTGATGACTCATTTTTTGATTTAGGTGGTCACTCCATTTTAGCAACTAGAATGATTTTTGAATTAAGAAAGAGATTCTCAATTGATGTTCCATTAGGTACTATTTTTAAACATCCAACTATTCAAGGGTTTGCAGCTGAAGTTGAACGTCTTTCTAAGTTAGAGGATGGCCAAGAAGCTACAGAAGCTGTAACTAATGATAATTCAGCTAAGATTGATTACTATGAAGATGCAGTTAAGCTTGCAAAATCAGAATTAAAATCATCCTACGAAACATTGGAGTCCTTAGATAGTTCAAGACCAATCAATGTTTTTGTTACTGGTGCAACTGGATTTCTTGGTACTTTCATTATTAGAGAATTGCTTTTACGTGAACAGCTAGACGTTATAATTTATGCACATGTTAGGGCAAAGGATGAGGTTTCAGGTTTTGAAAGATTAGTTAAGGCTGGTAAAACATACGGTGTTTACACTCCAAAATATGAATCCAATATTAAGGTTGTTTTAGGTGATTTATCCAAACCTGATTTTGGTATGGAATCTTCCAAATGGAAGAAATTAACTGAAACAATAGATGTTATTATTCATAATGGTGCATTAGTTCATTGGGTTTATCCATATGATAAGTTGAGAGATGCTAATGTTATTTCAACCATCAACGTTCTTAACATGTGTGCTGAAGGTAAGGCAAAACAATTTTCATTTGTCTCATCAACATCAACAGTTGATGTTCCACATTATGTTAAATTAGGTGCTGACTTACATTCAGTTGAAAAGGACCAAGGTGGTATTCCAGAATCTGATGATTTAATGGCTGCTAAGCACGGTTTAGGCACAGGTTATGGACAATCTAAATGGTCGGCAGAGTATATTATCAGACGTGCTGGTGAACTTGGTTTAAGAGGTTCCATCATTAGACCAGGTTATGTTCAAGGTTTTAGTCAAACTGGTGCTTCTAATACTGACGATTTCTTATTAAGAATGTTAAAGGGTTGTGTTGAAATTGGTTCATATCCTGAAATCACAAACACTGTTAACACAGTTCCAGTTGATCATGTTTCAAGAGTTGTTGTTGCAAGTTCGTTTAATCCACCAAGTGCGCAAACTTTATCAGTTGTCCAAGTTACCGGACATCCAAGAATAAGATTCAACGAAATGTTAAGTGCATTAGTTGATTTTGGTTACAATGTTTCAAAAATTGATTACAGAGAATGGTGTAAGTCATTGGAAACTTATGTTATTGATGAAGGTAAAGATAGCGCTTTATTCCCATTGCTACACTTTGTTTTGAGCGATTTACCGGAAGATACTAAGGCGCCTGAATTAGACGACAAGAATGCTGTTGAAGTCTTAAAATCTGATCAAAAATGGAACTCTAATGGTTCTGACTACTCTTCAGGTCAAGGTGTCACCAAGGAAGTCTTATCTGCCTATGTTTCTTACTTAGTCCAAATTGGTTTCTTACCAAAACCCGATTTCGAAGGTTCATTCAAGCTACCAGATGTTAAAGTTGATAATGAATCATTAGCATTGATTAAATCTGGTGCAGGTGCAAGAACTAGTGCAAATTAGTCATTTATTCTTTATACTTTGAGTGTATACATATGTGTATAAACATTTTTGTTATCAAGTCTGATATATTTTAGTTTAATTCTTCTCTAAATTATTCTAATATCTTGATAATTCATCGATCAATATATCATCTAGAATTGACTTTTCAAGAATGCCTTGAACATTTTCAGCCTTTACCATACCATACCATATAATATCTTTACCTGGTTTTAGAATTATCAGATTACCGGCATAAACATGACCACCAACATGACTTACAAATCCAACATCAATATCGTTTTCCAAACCTTCTTGTTTTAAAACTTTATTAAATTCTCTAAAAATTAAAGTGCCGACAATCCCACATCTTTTATCTCTTTGCATATGACCACAAATTAAAACTGTTGGTTTGGTGACATCAAAAATTTTGATGTTCATTGCTTCCGTAAGCGGATTTGAAGAATTTACCATCTTGAACAAGCTTTTATATGCATCTTCATTATTTTTATTGAACTTAACAACTTTTGAGTCTGGAAATACTAAAAACTCAATGTCTTCTTCATTACTGGGTGTTTTTGGTGGTAAAGATGACATACAAATTAAATTACCATTACCTCTGCCGAACTTTGACATCAATCTCATAACACCATAAGCCTCAACCTTTTTTGGCCAACTATTGATATCTGAGTTATTACTTAAATAAACAATTATTTTGTTCAATGGTGGTGCTGTGTTTCTAATTGTGTCTGGTGGTGATTTTAGAATTAATTCTGGATCATTTGGCTGACAAAATGTACAGCCAGTATCATATTTGGGTACGGGACATGAAGCCGTTGATTTTGTGGCATAATTTCTGAATAACCGTTGATTCACAGATAGTAAACATCTCAAAGATATCATTTAAGGAGGTATTACTAAAAGAACAAAAGATATTTGGATTAGTCAAAAACCTGAAGTCAGTGGCTATCACAGATTATGTATTTCCGATAATTTTTGAAATTATTTCGGCTTGTTGTCCTAATTAGGAAACAAATCTGAAATAGGTGGCTTCGCTTGTCAAAGTGCCTAGTCTGTGAAAATTGGCTGTCAAAATCAAACGAAAGCACATTGATGATAACGCTACGAATATTACAAACCACTAAACAGAATGGAAGCTTTGTTGATGTATGATATAATAATAGTTACAAAAAAGGTATATAGAAAACAAAAGTGGCGCCAATTATTAAAATAGGCAACAAAGATTAAGTAACAGATTCAAACTTAAACAAACACATAAAGAACCTAAACAGGCACAGCAGCAATCTGAATTATTGTGATCTTGTGGTGCTTGTTGTTGGACATAAATTTGTGGAGGCTGTTGGTAATGTCCTTGTTGTGGTTGATAGTATTGTTGGGAGGGCATTTGCTGGTAATACTGTTGAGGGGGCTGTTGGTGATAGTAACCCCTACTGGTATCTTGTTGGAACTGATATTTTGGTGCTTTTTGTTCGTGCATTATGTGTCCTTTTGCGATTGAAGAGTGTAAAGCTGGAAAATAGAGAATAGAAGTCTAAGGAACAAAAGGGAAGTGACATACTAAATAATGGTTTATTGAGGCTGATTCGCAGTGCTGGGGTGAAATTTCTAATCTTTTTTTTTCCCTGAAAATGGAAGGACGGCCTTTTGGGTATGAGGTTGTGGGCTTGAGGTATTCTGGTATTTTAGTCTTCTTAAGCAATTTAAATAACAACAGAAAGTAAACATCTATACATTAATACTAATGTCTGCAGTTAGCCTTGCCAAATCCTTACAAGTTGCGCTTTTACAATTCCACGCTGGTGCAGATAAAACTGCTAATTTAGCAAAAGTCACTGAATTCGTCCAAAAGGCATTGAGACATGAACCAAAACCAGATTTAATTATGCTACCTGAATGTTTTCAATCACCATATGCAGTTGATCAATTTGCCAAGTATGCAGAAAACATTCCAAATGGTGAAACTACTAAATTCTTATCATCACTTTCCAAGAACAACAGTGTTTCAATTATTGGTGGTTCGATTCCAGAAATTGATGAATCTGATAACGGTTTATACAACACATCACTCGTTTTTGATCCAAACGGTGATATAGTTGCAAAGCACCGTAAAGTCCATCTATTTGATATCTCAATCCCTGGTGGAATTACTTTCAAAGAATCGGATTCTCTTAAACCTGGTAATAAAGCAACAGTTTTCGAAATTCCTCAACTGGAAACAAAATTTGGTTTAGGTATTTGTTACGATATTAGATTTCCGGAATTAGCAACAATTGCAGCAAGACAAGGTGCTGGTATAATGGCATATCCGGGTGCATTTAATACTGTCACTGGGCCTAAATTTTGGAATAAATTTGCAATTGCAAGAGCAATTGATAACCAAAACTATGTTCTGATGTGTTCACCTGCAAGAAACCCTGCTGGTGGATATCAGGCATATGGCCATAGTATGGTTGTTGATCCAAGTGGTGATATTTTAGTTGAAGCAGGACACGACGAAGAAATCATTTACTGCGAATTAAAGAAAGATGTTGTTGATCAAGCTAGAAAGAGTATTCCAATTACAGTGCAAAGAAGATTTGATATTTACAATGATGTTTCTAAAGATCCTGTTGTTTCAGCTAAATAATTGATTTATAAAGTTATTTCTGTAGAGATTAATGGAAAATTGGAATTTCAGATAGAGCACCTTTTTCGTTTTCCCAATCATATGGATCATTAAATCTTAATCCAATATCTAAAGCTGAAATTTTCTTAATTTCATCTTGAGTTAAATCAAAACTATTAACTTGAAAATTTTCTAGTAATCTTTCTCTTTTGTTTGATTTTGGAATAATTAACATACCTCTCTGTGTTGCCCATCTTAAAATGACCTTACTGTTAGAAACATTATGAGCTTTGGCTATTTCAGAAATTAAATCATGTTTAAATAATGAGACAACGCTACCAACGTTAGGATTGTTTAATTCAATAAATGATTGGGGACCAAATGAAGAATAAGCAGTAATTGCAATATCATTATCATGAGCAAATTTGATTAATTTTGGTTGAACTAAGTAAGGATGGTGTTCAATCTGTAATAACTGAGGTTTAATCTTACAACCTCTTAGTAAGTCAAGTAATAATGAACCATTGAAATTAGAGACACCAATCGATCTAGTCTTACCTTCTTCAACTAATTTTTCCATTGCTCTCCAAGTATCAGCAACCGGTACATTCTCAAATTCCCAACCGTTTGGACCACAGTAGAAATCTGGTGGGTAATGTTCTTCAATAGGAACAAATTTTTGTGCAATTGGAAAGTGGATGTAGAAAATATCGACATACTCTAAATCCAAATCGGATAAAACTTTCTTCATAGCAAGCTCAACATTTTTCGGAGCATGGTAGTTATTCCATAATTTAGAAACAACAGTAAGGTCTTCTCTTTTGACTAAACCATCACTGATTGCTTTCTTAATACCTTGACCGATTTCCTTTTCGTTACCGTAAACCATAGCACCATCAAATAATCTGTAACCAACTTTGATGGCGTCATAAATTTGTTGAGCAGCGGTATCATTGTCAAGTTTCCAACAACCAAAACCGATTTGAGGGATCTTATGACCGTTATTGAGAGTTATTAGGGAAGTAGACATTTTGCAATTGTTAGGAAAATATGAGTTCAATGAAAAATTAATAAATTTTGAAAGAAAAACCCGTGTGGTGTATAATTAACAATTACATCAGATGAACTGTAGTCGGAACAAGGTAGTTCGTAGTTTTTCAATAATCACGTTTTTTTTTTTGTTTTCACAAAACTATTTTCATTTTTTCTTATTGAGCCTCTCGGTGGCAAACATGAATTTCAATAGAAAGCTTACAGTCGTGTTAAAACCTATGACCTTTTATCCCTAATAACTTGATTCAACAAGAATGAATACACCCCCACCATATGCCGAACCAATTAACGGATCTCTACCACCAGAATATGATGATGATTACCAATACTCTTTTGAAAAACCAGAGAAACCATCACCATGCCCAGAATATTCCCAGGCCTTCCCAATAGATACCCCAAAATACAACGATACCATCTTCACATATATATTTTTAGCAACTTTAGTGATATTTTCATATATCACATACAGTTCTTATAGATCGACTGTCACACATCTTGATTTCACTATTAACTCTAAATCAACAAATGCTTTAATTACCTTGATATCTGTATCTATCTTAGCCCCATTGGTTTCAGCTTTTGTGTTGATTGCATTTGTCTACATGTTTCCGACGTTATTTATATATCTCGGTTTCCTACTTATCCCATTATCATTGGGTGCAATGTCTTTAACTTCATTAATGGCAGGTGCAGTTTTCCCTGCCATTTTATTTGGTGTTTTAACCTTCTTTTCAATTATGTTCATGTTTCAAAATTTCAATAGATTTTCATTTTCTGCACTTATGGTTAAATTGGTCATCAATGCAATGTCTAAATATCCTTCAACCTTTTTAATTTCAATTATTTCCACCTTTGTCACTGTATTGGTATCCTTTTTATTTATTATTTCTGTTTCAATCATAGTTAATGCAAGAATTTTACTAGATGATTCAAACTGTCCACATTCAAATGGTAATGATGTTTGTATTTCAAACTTTACTGTTGCAATTTACATATTTAGCACATTTACAGGATGTTATATTTTACAAGTCGTTCAAAATACAACTCATGTTATCTTATCTGGTATTTTCAGTACTTGGTATTTCTTTGATACCTATGATGCTGCAAGTAAACCTAAAAATCCATCATTTGGTTCACTCAAAAGAGCGTTTACTGTTTGTTTTGGTAGTATTTGTTTTGGATCAATGATTGTTTCAACTGTGCAAACTATAAGGATTTCTTTACAAGTTCTCAAATCTAAATTACAAAATCAAAGACTCAATAATGATGATGATAGAGATAGTTTATTATTGTGCGTTTTGATTTGCATCGTCTCCATTTTAGGGTGGTTAGCGTCTGAATTTGAGTACTGGATTCAATGGTTTAATCGATATGCATATTCTTATCTTGCAATGTATGGTAAACCATACTTAAAGTCTGCAAGAGACACGTTTGAAATCTTGAAATATAAAGGTATTGATATATTGATTAATGATTCATTGATCAGTTCGGCAATTAATCTATATTCTGTATTATCCATTTTAATTACAGCTTCGATATTATTTATTTCATTCCATTCAATTAATATTTTAAAGGAAATGGGGCCTGAAATGTTAGTATTGGGCAGTATTTCAAGTTTAATTGTTTCTTACTTCATTGTTAACTCAACAATTAATGTCATTGATGTTGGTTATGTTACAATTATGATTGGTTTAGCAATTGATCCAGATTCTTTTGCAAGAATTAACACTGCAGATACTTCTAATGAAAGTATTCAAAGACTACAAGTTTGGGAAAAGCTCAATATCTACTATCCCGGTATAAGAGAAAGAGTTGTTGTTGACTGGCCTGAAAATTCTTAGGCTGTGAATTATTTTTGCTTTTTTTATCATATTTTGTATACGTTTTCTTACTTACAGGCATCCATTTTTAATTTTATATAAGTTTGTTATAATTTAATATCATTTTATTTCTTTTTTATTTTTTTTTCTTTTCATTATTTTCAACAGCTTTGAGATAATCTCTCTTTTTATTAATATTCATCTCATTACCCAAAATTTTCATTCTGCCATTAAATGCTAATTTTTCTCTCATCTTGAAATCAGATAATGAATCGAAATCTTCAATTGTAGTTGACTTTAATTTATATTTCAAATTCATGCTTAAACTTCCAAAGTTCATAAACAACCAGTATAGTTTACTTGTTGGAATAACAGTCTCACAAATACCAACTGGTGATACTTTTGTAGACATGATCTTGAGCTTTAATTTTTCAAATTTGATCATTTTAATAAATGCACACGCATCAAATCCATTAGGTACCGACAAAACACCTTTACCGTTCGAAATAGTTCCTTCAACAATAACAAATAATGTATTATTTGCACCCACTTCACGTAATTTAATAAATCCATCATCATCACTTTCAGAAGCATCAATATCATTAATATGAATGACGTTTTTGAATTTTGATTTAGATAATGACAACGAACCACTGAAACACCACTTGATCCAATCTAATCCACTTTCAATTAAAACAATACCGTCATGACTTGCAACACCAACTTTGAACTTATTTGGGTCTTCACAATGAATCTTCCAAACAAACCAATCTAATGGACTATTAGCATTAGTTACAATGATATCACCAACTTTAGGAGATTCATTACCAATTTTAATATAATCATTTTTACGTACACCTTCAATTTGTAAATCTGTTTCAGAAACATTAAAAAAATAGGCAAGTATAACATCAATAATTGCTTTATAAATACTTGGCAGGATTGATAGTATAGGAAATAGAATCAAGATTGGAATGAACATAATTAGCTTAATCAGTATAATTATTGAATGGAAAAAGTAAGTTGGTATTGTGGGTTTTAAAGAAGCTGGTAAAAATGGTGAGATACCAGTTGTTTTATCAGAATATATTGAGAATTTCTCCATGTCTGATGGTTTACCTATATATCGGTATATTTTTACAATGACGCAGAATATTCAATATAATTAAAGTCTTATGTGCAAAGATTTTGTTTTCGATGATTTGACTTTTTTATACATTTGGCGTTGTATATTCTCAATTTTCGACGCATTTCATTTCATGAGATGAAATTGTCAAATTAATACATGTTGCCACGTAATTTTTTCTTTTTTCATACACATAGTATCAGTTCAATAAAGAGAAATGAGTTCAGTTACCTCAACACTCACAAGTACGGTCCATTCTACTACCACGGCCACTGCAACTGCGACTGCATCAGCGGAAGAAGAATTCATAAAAAATATTCCTAAAATTTCATTGAAAACACCATTATTGTATTTAGGTATTTTAATATTCACACTAGTACTATTTTCAATTTACCATCGTAGAAACAAGTTTCTGAAATTACAAAAATTAACCACATCTTCATTATTTTTATCAGATTTAGATATTCCAGAAGATAAACAATCAGAAATTGAAAGTTTTACGCCAACAATTGATTCAATTTCATCAATTTTATATAATGATTTAAAAAATTTAGAATGTCATGAGAAAATGATTAAAATGGCGTTAATTCAAAGATGTTGTGAAAGTTTACGTAGAATAATCAAATTAAAGGAAATTGAACCATCAATTATGGTTTTATACACACGTGGATTGATTGGTGATGATTCGTTCAAAAGATATCAACTACAATCAAAACTACAAGATTTAGAAATGATGGAAATTTCTAAAGAAGCGGAAAGTATAAAAGCTGGTTGGTCAAGAGTCTTATTTGCTAATTCACAAGAAGTTATGATGAACCAAGCTCTGAGACGTAGGGTTAGTGCGATTAATGATAGGATTTCAGCTGTTAATGATTTACAAATAAAAGGTATTGAATCTATCGTTACTGATTTCCAAAAAAGGATTGATGTCTTAAAAAAAAAATAAAATATTTTTTTGTATATATTACTACATAGGTTTATATTCATACATAAAGAAATCGTATTAAGTACGCTATTGATGTGTAATTCCCAAAATTCGGACCTTTTTATTGAAAAAAGATGTAAAAATTAAACTAAGTAACTTTACGACCCTTTTTACTCTTGACAACAGTAAAAGCACCATCCCATTCATCATCAGCGTTAGTATCAGCACGGTTACTAACATTAGATGATGGAAGTTTCATATTTTTGGTACCTCTTAAAGCTTCATTCCAATCAAATGACCAGTTTCTCTTATTAATTAAATCTTCAATTCTACCACGTTTAGTCATGAATTCCTTGGAAAACCTACGACCATCCATTGTACTTGAATTTGAATAAATTGTATCCGCAATGATTTCATTAGTTTCTGAACCAATTGGTAGTTGTAACATAATTGTCAAAACATCTTCCTTATTAACAGTGGAATATAAACCCAATAATTGAGATCTTGACCATGTGAGAAATTCAATAACTTGTGGTGGAAAATTAGCAACTGTCGACACACTAGGAACTGTAGGTGCAAAATATGTTGAACTAATGGTGTTAGCAGTAGATGTTGAAGAAACAGATCTAAGAGATGAAGGGTTTAGGGCCGAATTCTTAATTTGTGATGCAGTTGATGGTTGAGATTGTGCTGGAGGGGTAGATTTTGGTTTATCCTTTTTAGAAACAACAGTCCATGAATTATCAACTGAACTTTCTGTTTGTTCTGTTTGTTTCTGAGTTGAAATTGCTTCAGCAATTGATTTTTGATTTTTTGCAGCAGCAATTGCATTTTCTTGTTCTAATTTAATTTCATCGATAGATTTGGTAACAAAATTAGCTGGATTTTTATTAACTGCCCAAGTTGAATTTGTTGGCAATGTGTTCGAGAGTTTTAAAGAATTCAATGGTATAACCTTCTTTTTGTTAATATTGATTGTTGGTAAAATTGAATCTTCCAAGGCTAATTTAGAAGCTAGTAATCTATCAGCTTCTTCTAGTTTTTTACGTTTTTCTAATTCTTTTTCAGACTTGAGCTTTTCTTCATGTTGAATTTCTTCTAGCGATTTGATTGGTTTAATGGTCTTGGAAACTGATGCCCATGGTGCAATATCAACTTTAGAAGCTGATTTAGCCATAGAATGTGATTTTGTCATTAAAACAGATGATTTTGCAGGATGTTCCTTTGCATCCTTTTCAGTCAATGCCTTTGATAATTTTACACGTTCTGATTGTTCTCTTTCATCCTTGTCACGTTGTTGTTGTCTTAATTTCAACTCTTGCTTCTGTTTCTTTTTGTTTTCAATTTCTAAAGATTTCATATGTTCTTCAAGATCGATTGGTTGAGTAATAGGTCTTGTAGATTTTGTAACTTTAGGTTCTGGAATTGAAGATATTTGTTTTTTTTCTTGAACTTGAGTTGATTTAAATTCTAATGTTGAAGCCGGTGTTGAAATTGATGATTCAATTATATTTGATGTGGCCAGTGGTTTACTTTTTGGGGTAAATGTTTGTTCTGTAGTTTTGACTGATTTTTCAGCTGGATTTTGTTTGTCTTCACTTGGAAAAGCAATTGAAACTTCTTTATCTTCAGCTTGTGAACTTTCAGTAGTGGTTTTTTGGGTTTGATCATTTGCTTGATGGCTCGAAGTTTGATTGATTGAATCGATTAATGAAGACTTAGGAACTAATTGATCGACTTGGTTATTCAGATGGGACGATAAATCAGGTAAATTATGAGAATTTGATCTTGAATCTAAATCTAGTTGATTTAATGGGTTAATTTGATTTAATTGGTTAAAATTATTACTTAATGGGCTCATTAATGGATTTATAAAAGAATTAAGAGGATCCATGCTTAAATAATTTAACATGTTCATATTCATATTCACGTTATTCATAGAATTCATATGATTCATATTCATATGATTCATATTCATATGATTCATGTTGTTCAGTGAATCCATTGAGTTTAATGAATTCAATGAGTTCAATTGGTTAAAATTATTGTTTAGTTGATTAAAATTCATTGCTGAATTCATAGAACTTAATGGGTTGAAAGCAGAAGATGAAGCGCTTACAGCAGCTGAATTAAAATTAGAGTTTGATCTTGACATAAGTGGTGTATTATGATCATCTAAAACTGGCGTTGAATTATTTGTATTGAAGGATGTGAATAAAGTAGATGATAATGAATGTTGCATTTGAGGTGGTTGAGGTGGTGGTGGAGGGGTAAGACTCGATGGTAATGCAATGTTAAATGGGGCTTGGGTTAAATCATTGATAGCTGTAGTGTCCAGTAATTTAATAATTTCCCATAAATTAGAGATTGTAAGCCAATTTAAATCATTTTCTCTTCTAACTGATAAATTTTCATTCAACAAATGTTGTGAATACCATGATTGCATCGTTACTGAATTAAATGGCCCTTGTTGAACACCATTCAAATCAGTATAAAACCAAGAAATTAATGATGGATCAGTTAATTGAGATGGCGTCGATGGTGATTTTGATTGCATTGTCCCAGTTGAAAGAAGCGGGGAACCCAATTGGTTTAATAGTTCAACGGATGGAGGAGTTATTAAAGTTGAAGCCCTTGCTGAATTTTCAATTGCAGCATTTGAATCAATGGTTAGATTATTATCATTACTGAGCTTATTGTAAATATCAACGAGCTTTTGTTGTGAGTAGATATTTGCTGAGGGAGATGAAACTGTTGAATCGATCCATTTTTGATTTTGTTGTGACATTATGATTTTTCTAGAATTAAATGAATTAAAGGGATTTGTGTTTTCCAGTTACTGGTGTTACTTTGTTTGAGAAGGAGAATTACAACAGACAACTGTAACTGGCCTTACCATCAGTTGCTCAGAGCGTTGAAAAGTTTTTTTTCCAGTTTCCACTTTCAAAGCGGTGAGGGTTTCTTTATTTTTAGTAAAAGCTATACAGTTAGCAGTAGATATATAATTTATAAATCAACTTATATGTTGAAACGAACTTCCATTGTGGAATGGATGTCATTGTAAAGAGTGGATGGGTGGTGCTGTGGATAGACGTCTTCCCAATCAAGAGACATGTCTTTGTTTTGCAGGATATCGGAGTGGAGGTTGGCAGAACCGTTTAATCCGAGCAAGTTTGGACGGAATTCACTCTGAGATACAAATGAAGCGTCCATTTCACGTTTGATTGGGTCGGCAGCTCCTAGCAGACGTCTGTGTGTTTCCATCTTCATCTTTTCCTGAGTTGCGTCCCAATTGAGGATACGTGCTTCTATTGGATGGCGGTTGTTGATTGCGTTGACAACATTGACGGGACCTTGTGCACGAAGCGTGTCTGTCAGTGCTGGCGCAGAGGGTGCAGCCGATGCTAAGTCTGTATTTCTGATTACCGATGATGGTGTGGTGTTCGGGAGAAAGTTCATTGTTGCAGAAAGAACAATTTGAAGTATACTAAGACAAGGGCAAATGACAAAAAGAAGAGCCAGCTCTATTGAATTGATTTCGAGCAGTGAGAAAAAGTGAAAAAAAATGATAACTTGGCGAGTTGAAGTTGTACGTTGTGTATCGGTTTCTTTTCTAGACAACAGCAGTAAAACACTACTAGTACAGCTACTGAACATGTCTTGGGACGATGAAGATTTTGACATTGCAGCACCATCATCTGCGCCAGTTGCTTCCTGGGAAGACGAAGCAGTAGATGACGACCCAGTGCTTGAATCATGGGACGTTGATTCTGATGAAGAAAGAGAAAAGGAAAAGGAAAAGAAGGAAAAACTTGCAGCACTAAAGGCAGCACAAAAGGCTAAGCTTGACGCCAAGAAAAAAGGTAAGGAGAAGACTCTGCTAGAAATTGATCTAGTGGATGAAAAGACAAGAAAGGAAATGCTTAAAAAGGAAGAATTGGAAGCAGATTTAAACAATGCAGCTGACTTGTTTGATGGTTTAGGGGTTGCCGAACATCCAAGGGCAAAGGCAACAGCTGCTGCAAATGCAGCTTCTAGTGGTGTTCTCAAATTATCTGTAGATACTCCATTGACCGCACATCCATTGTTCCAACCAGATTCTAAGCCAGAATATGAAAAGCTTAGAAAATCTTTAGGTTCTACAATGAAAGGTCTTAGTGAAAAATCAACACTTTTCTATGCCAACGCATTGGCTATTGATTTGACTAGAGACATTTGTGAACCAATGACTGTTGAACAAATACGAAAAGTCATTTCCACATTGAACGCACTGGTTACACAAAAGGTTAAGGAGGAAAGAACCAACAGACTAAAGAAGACTGGTGGTACTTCTCTTGGCGGTGCAGGTAAGAAAAAGGTCAAGACTGCACAAGTTAACACTGGACCTGCTTCTTTCAAGAAGGACAATCTCGATGACTTCATGGGAGGTGACGATGGTCTTTCTGATGACGACTTTATGTGATGTAATCACGGAGGATTGTTAGATAATTGTATAGCTTTATGTAATGGTAAAGATTCCAACTGGGCCTTTCCCATAAAAATGAGAAACAAACCGTTTTCCCCATGAAAATGCCTATCTGTTTCCATCCCACTTACTTTTCCCCAGTCCATCCCGCAACATGAATTTTTCACTTTGCAACCTATAAAAGACCATGACTATCCGGAAAAAAATATGGTCTTTCTTATTCCCACCTTCTTCTTTCCGCCTTTTGGCAACTTTCAATGTCACTCTTCGCTCGTCGCATAGCCACTACACGTTCACTGACTGTGTCTAGATCATTTTTTGCATGCAAACAATATTCAACAACCCCAAATCCAAATGAAAGCCTTACTGGCAACTCCGGTAATGGTTCAGCATCAAATTCTAATACAAATGCATCCGGTTCTCATTCGGGTATTGGTAGTAAAATCTTATCCACGTCTGCATTGATAATAATTGGTGTACTTGCTGGTACTTCATGGGCTTCTTTTAATTTATGTAAAAATCCACCGGAATTTTTATTCCCGCATACTTCAACGTTACCGTTGGATAAAACAATCTCACCAGTTTATGGAGATGCATCGAAACTTATTGATGAATTGAAAAAAATCCTAAAGGAAGATCAAGTTTCAGTTTCCCACGAAGAACTGATAAATCATTCGGATTCTTACTTCTCAACAGATCATCCGTCTCCTAATGAACATCCAAATGCTATTGTTTATCCAGAATCAACTGAAGAAGTTTCTCAAATCATGAAATTAGCCCATCAATTAAAAGTCCCAATTGTCCCCTATACTGGTGGTACTTCATTAGAAGGGCATTATATTCCAACGCGTCAAGGTATTTGTATCGACTTAACAAGATTAAATAGAGTCATTGCATTAAACAAAGATGATCTTGATCTGATTGTTCAACCAGCTGTTGGTTGGGAAGATTTAAAAGATTATTTAAGTCCACATGGTTTAATGTTTGGCCCTGATCCTGGTCCTGGCGCTTGTATTGGTGGTATGTGTGGTACTTCCTGTTCTGGTACAAATGCTTCAAGATATGGTACAATGAGAGAAAACGTTGTCTCTTTAACTGTGGTTCTACCTGATGGTACAGTTGTTAAAACTAGAAGAAGACCAAGAAAAACCTCAGCAGGTTATAATTTAACCAATCTGTTTGTTGGTTCTGAGGGTACTCTAGGTATTATAACTGAAATTACAGTGAAATTACATGTCATGCCAAAGTTTGAAAATATAGCGGTCGTCAGTTTCCCAACTTTAAATGATGCTGCAGTGGCAGTTTCTAAAATTGTTCAATCTGGTGTTCAAGTTAATGCCATGGAATTATTAGATAAAGAAATGATGGAATTTGTTAATCAATCTGGTAATGTTACAAATAAATACAATGAATTACCAACGTTAATGTTTAAATTAGGTGGCTCATCAAAGGAAATAGTAAGTTCAATTACAAATGATGTTAAAAAAATCTGTACTGATTCAAATTGTGGTGATAAGAATTTCAGATTTGCCTCGGATGAAGAAGAAAAAGAAGAATTATGGACTGCAAGAAAGGTTGCTTTATGGTCAACTCTTGATGCAGGTAAAACAAAATTCGGTAATGACGTTCAAATCTGGACAACTGACGTTGCGGTTCCAATCTCAAAATTAGTTGATTCTTTGGAAGATACAAGAAAAATGTTAAATGATGAAAAATTTATGTCTTCTATTGTCTCTCATGCTGGTGATGGTAATTATCATGTTTTCTTGATTTATGAAAAGAAAGATTACTCCAGAGCTGCAAGCGTTGTTCAAAAAATGGTTACTAAAGCATTAGAATTAGATGGTACCGTCACTGGTGAACATGGTATTGGTATTGGTAAGAGGGAATTCTTATTAGAAGAATTGGGTGATGACACTGTTAATTTAATGAGAAAAATCAAATTTGCAATTGATCCATTTTTATTATTGAACCCTGATAAAATTTTTAAAATTGATCCCGAAGATAAAAAACATTAAGCTTTCTCATTTTATATAAGAAGCGTACATTCATATATAGTATTCAAAGCATGCATATTATTCAAATCTTTATTAGTTATTGTAAAATTAAACTTTATTTTTCCCTTTGATGAGTTTTCATTACCTTTAATTGGGATTTTTGCAGTTGTAGTGATCCAATTAGGTCCTGAATCTAAAATACCTTGAGGTAATTTATCTTGTTCACTCCATTCTAGTTTCTTGAATGTATCGATATTTCGATTTTGCAATTCTTCTTTCCAATTCTTATCCTTAATATGAGATAACAAACAAGTTGGTACATTTTTTATATCATCATCAGTATTATATGGTAGTACAAGCTCTTGAAATTCTATATTTTCACCAATGGTATATATTGGCATTTCATTCCCTGATTTATTAATTAGATTTATTAACACAGGTACGGTTAATGACTCACCATTAGATAATTCTTTGACGAGTGATGATGGATAACCAATCATTGGGACAACATAAACTAATGGTGTTCTTGAATCTAAGGTTATTTCTTGTAAGCATGATAAGCAAATGTCACTCATTTTCTTGAATAGCTTTTTGGGTATAGGAAAAACTCTATCACTATGTTTACTCTCATTTATTTTACAAACTGTTTCATATTCCTTCAAAGCTACCCCTTTCAAATTCTCAGATTGTAAAATGTTAACAATCTCAAAATTTTGAAATCGTTTCAATACTTCACTCCTCCATTTCCTTTGCTGCTTGTTATCCAGTATCTTATGATAATTCAATAACCAATCATAATAATTTTTTAAAGTCTCATACGTTAAATCAACTTCATCTTTGATATTATTTATAACTATTTCTTGTAATGTTTGAGGTTTTGTTTCTAAGTTAGTAGTAAATCTAAAATTACATTGATGATCTTTACATCTGAAAAAAACTGACTTAGCAACAATCTTATCACCAGTATTACCATTTCTAATCAATTCATATTGTTCAATGCCATTCGTTTTTCCAATAGATTTATAAGACAATGGACGTGTTTCTAAATCATTATCACATAAAGGACATATATAACAGCGATAGCAATAAACATCATTATTTGAGTATTCTCGTTTACATTTTAAGCATATACTCAATGTGGATGAATGTAATGTGCAATTTTGACACCTTTTGATATTACATGTTGTGCAAAATTTTGTGGTTGATAAACTATTCCATGACCGGTGATCTTTTGAATCTATACAGGAACAACTAACTTTTGCATCATTGATTAAATATTTCATTGCTGAACAATTGAAAAACAAGACGTCATGAATCAAGGTTGAATTCTGTACTTTTACGAAAAAGGAAATTTATGTTTTGAAATTCAGGTTGAATTCGAGACGTGGCAAGATTTAACATAGAATTAATTAGTGGGTATATATTATCTTTTACAAATATTAATAATGCTCAATTAGCCATGATTGCCTTGATATTTTTATTTGTATTAGATATAAGTGCACTTACATTTGAAAATTCCCATGATGCACTAAGAATACTTAAGGAAGAAAGTCAAATCGTTAATACATATAACTATGAGATTCCATCAATCAATTCACTCGAAGAATTCACTTTCTTTCATGAATACTTCAATTCATATAAAATAGCTAATGATTCGGAACAAATGGAAGATGGCTATCTTATACAGATAGAAGATGAAATATCTGTGTATTTTGATTTAAATGAATTGCACAGTTATGGTGAAACTAATTTTGATTTGCCATTTGGGGAATTACCTCAAGTTGAACACGATATATTCGATCAGGTTAATACAAATTTAACAGATAATCAACTATTAGCATATAAGTATTTACTTTCACAATCTAATGATATTGATTCATTAAGGATATTAGCTGATATCCATACTTTTGGATTTTATGATATATTGGTTAATCTAGAATTTGCAAAAGAATGTTATTTGAAAATACTTGAACTAAATTCTGGTGATATAAAAACAAAAGCTCATGCCAATTTTATGCTCGGTGTATTCTATACAACAGGCCTGTTAGGTAAAGTTGAAAAGGATCCTGTTAAAGGTTTGATTCATTATCAATTATCTGCCGATGCTGGGAACATTCAATCACAAGCAGCATTGGCTCATAAATACATGTTTGGAATTAATGTTTCAGAAGATGCAAATGTAGCTGTTTATTATTTCTCATTGATTAGTCAAAAAATTGAACGTTATTTACAAGATTTTAAAATAGTCATCCCAACTAAAAATGGTAATGATAAGCTTGATTTAATTTTTGCACATAATTTTAATAAATTCAATATCAGATGGACTGACCTAGTAGGTAAGCTTTATGGACCAGAGTCATCTGAAGCAGTTGATACTATCAGATACTTTGAAACCTTCAAAGAGTATCATAAGCTTGAAAGGTATAATATCAATGAAGATGGTACATCAGAGGAATATTCATTAGGTGATGATCAAATGTTGGATGCTTATAGTATGTTATATTTTGGTACTCAAAAAAACTATAATGGAGACTATTTACATGCGAGAGATTATAAAAAAGCATTTAAATTTGCAAATATATGCGTTTCAAATGGTATTTTAGAAGCTGATATTAATGAGGCTTTTAAAAACTTTCAAAAAGAGTTCAATAATGAAAAGAATAAGAATAGTAATGCTAAGGAACAAAATGATGCTAAGTTTTCATTTCATATTGACTTTTCATTTGATTCCTCTTCACCATTAGAAACTTTTATTGGTAGATGTTCACAATATCTCGGACATATGTATCTTAGAGGTGAAGGTACAGAAGTTGATTATGAAAAAGCATTTTTTTACACATCTCTAGGTAGAAAGTTAACTTCAACTTTTTCTTTCATTAATGACTATGGTATAATGAAGTATTATGGACTTGGCACTGAACAAGATGTGGACGGAGCAAAAAAGAATTTTGAAGATAATTTTAAGTATGCATCATCAAGATATTATCATGCTATGTTAATAATGGATAAAACCGAAAAAAATAGAGAATTCACGGATCCAGATTTTCTTGATCCAAATATCTACTCTATTTTATCATCAAGTGCATCATTTTCAACGTTGTCAAGAAGAAAAATTTTAGAAGTATTTGAAAATGGGCAAACTAAAGTTGAAAACGACAAGATTGTCGGATATTATAACTCTTACATAAAAATGTTTGACTTTTTACTATTTGATTTTAAAATACCATTTTACGGATTTCTTAACTCTAATCCAAAAAATTTGACAAGCTCAAATAATTTATGGACCTCTTTAGTTGGTATGATTATTGGTAGTGAGTTAGGATATGAAAATTCACAATCTTCATTGGGATCAATATTGTACCCAACTGTTGGTAAATTTGAATCACGTAAAGTCAGAACAGAAAATCCACATATATACACAATCAAAAGATATAATGAAGCAGTTGAGTATTTCAAGTTAAGTGCATTACATTCAAACAGAGATTCAATTAATTTTCTCGGTGATTTATATTATGATGGATTATACAATGCCACTCAAAATACTGATGATCCGTTGTGGGAAAAATCATGGATTGACTATATTTTGCCAATTTCAAATCAGAAAAATAATGAGAATAATAATAGTGTTATTATCAATTTGATACAACTTTTGATTAACAAAATAAAAACAATATTAAACTACAAAAAGTCAATTACTCCTTCAATTCCACTAGTGCCAAGAGACTTTTCAAAATCCGTTTCATACTATCATGATTCAGCATCAAAAGGATCACCATTGGGTAGTTTCAACATTGGATGGTCATACGAATTTGGGATTGGGGTTTCGCAGGATTTACATTTAGCCAAAAGGTACTATGATTCAGCATTAACACGCTCAAATGCAGGATATTTGTCTGTTAAAATTGCAATAATCCGAATCAAGCTAAAGGCAATTTTGTGGAATTTATTAGGATTTGATGGTAGAGGTGTCAAAGAGTTAAAGTTGGATCACGATAATAAAACATGGCATCAAAGAATGTCAATGATTTTAGGTTGGCTTTATAGCAATGAATAAATAAAGTATATAGTATACAATTTTACACATAATATAGGTGTTCGTTTAACTTCATTTTTAAATTTTTGATGTTTGTCTTTCTATTCAGTGCATCTATTGATCAACTTCACCAGCTGATTCCCAGTCACCGTTTAAATTTTCCTTCCATAATGTAACTTTATCATTACCTGAAATTGCTAAAATATTACCACTTAAAGACCACGATGCTCTCCAACAAACATCAGGGAATTTATCATTAGATAATAACTTCTTTTTCCATTTTTCATCACTACTTTCCTTTGTCCATATAATAACAGTTCTATCTTGACTTGCAGTCGCAATATAAGATTTGCCTAAATTGGTTGGAGACCAAGCAACATCACGCACCCAATCAGTATGACCTTGTAAAATTTCATCTAATTCAACATTTTCTCCATTATTTGTAAATCTCCAAATTTTAACTAAATTATCACAACCACCAGTTATAATTTTTCTATCTTCGAATTTTTTACCATCACCTATACATGGTGCCCAAGTACCAGCATTCACACCAATTGAATGTGCATCAAATGAGAAAGTCTTTGTATTGCCATTTGATAAAAATTCGATTATCGATGCAGTACCATCACTTGATGTACATAATAATAAAGCACCATACTCAGAAGGAGCCCAAGAAATAGAATTAACTGATGCATTATGGACTTTGTGTTCATTAATAATTGACCATTGGTTATTTTCTTCTCTCCAAATGAGTACTCTACCATCATATGAACAAGATGCCAAGATGACACCAAATTTTGGATGTGCCCAACTAACTTGCCAAACAGGACCTTCGTGACCTGTTAAAGTCTCAACTAATTTATATTGATCATTTTCAATTGAGAATATCTTAATTGTTTTATCTGATGATGAAGTTGCTAATCTCTTACCGTAGTAATCTAACACTGCATCATGAATAAGATCATCGTGCGCATTTCCAATTGTGACCTAAAAAAATTAAAATAAAAGTGTGATAAATGTTAGTATCTATTAAAATGTAAGCTGCCAATTAGAATTGTCGTGTACATACCATTGTGTCTGTGTATAAAGAACGACTTTTTTGGAATCAGTAACAATTAACAACAAACAGTTGTCAATGAAATCAAATCACCACTTTTGAAAACTGAAGAAATGCGAAACGAAAAATCCAGGAATTCTCCATCGAAACCGCACAGTTTCTACAATATTCGCTGTCCAGATCTTACAAAGCTTCTATCTTTTGTACATCCGACGTACCACAACAGTATTCTAGCCTGGAAACAAGCATGAACTTGTCACAATCAATGATAGTAAATCTTGAGAGTTTATGGTTTGACACATAGCATAAAAATATTGTTAAACTCTATTTAGGTTTACAAACTTGCTCTGCAGCAGATAATAAATTGGCCATTTATAAAGATTTCAAATCAGTAATAATTAAAGTAAAGACATTTGAATTTTCTAAGAATTAAACATAACATGTTTATCTACGCATGCTTTAAGGAATAGTAATGTTTTTATTCAAATGTAGTGTAATCATAGTTTTGTTTTCACGATCATGTTTATGGAAAACAGTCATTATAAACTTTGCCTCACTATCAATATTAATTCATTAAAGTGTTGCAGTTTCTTCGGGTTTTTTTTTGCCTTGATAGTATAGATGGCAGATAGTGAGCAGATAGTGAGCAGATTCTATAGGATGTTTTCCACTTTCTTCCACTACGGGAATATTATGTGGTCTATTTTATTTTTTGTTATTACTTTTACTTCTACATCTTAAGATTACACACTGCTAGGAATATAATATGTATATACGACGCATTTTTTTGTCTTACTAAGAATAGTAAGATATAATTGAACCATTACCTGTATTTAAAATAAATGCATTTTTGAGATAGCTTTTCTTTTTGTTACTATGACTAAAACAAATATATTTTTTAATATATCTTAATAATTAGTAATATGCCATAGAATGGGAAAAAAAAAGAATTATAATAGAACAATAAATTCTACTATGAATTTTTATCTCTATGATTTTCTGTTGGGGGATTTCTAGATAGATGTACTGGGTTATTACCATCTACTTGAATTTCCATGTTTTTTGAGCAGGTTTTCTGAATATATCGTTGTTGTCTTTTAATCAATGAAAAAAAAGCTACAAAGAAGTTGAAAAACTAAAGGTTGAACAGTAAACCTTCAGCTATGTGAACTAGGTTTTCAAGTATAGAGAGATATCTATATTTGGATATCACAGAACATTTGTTTCTGCTACTTGTTTTTTTCATGGTAAACATTTACTTTTGTGTTCAGAAATCGACAGTTTACAAATTGCAAAATAAGCTCAAAGTAATAAAAAAATAAACCATAATATTAGTAAAGTAGCTAATAGGGATTGCAAAATGGATAATTGCATTAATGATAAAGTAATGTTTACTGCTAATGGGCCAGTTACAACTGATATAAATAACTTAGATATTACTAGAATTTAAGTGGCCATTTGGTTACAAATACTTGAATAAAGTTAAATATCTAGAAAATATTTGAGTGACAACATGCGAGATTCTTAGACCAAAATAATTGAACAGCAACATATACAACACAAACAAAAAATAGAAGTAGCTATAAAACAGTATTATAACGTAATAGAACGTAAATGTATCTTGAAAATTTTACAAGCTGAATGCATGTAGTACTTAAATAGTTTAACAATAAATAAATAATCGGATTACAAAAATTATT
Source organism: Pichia sp. NRRL Y-12827 (assembly GCA_030570315.1). Taxonomy (NCBI): domain Eukaryota; kingdom Fungi; phylum Ascomycota; class Pichiomycetes; order Pichiales; family Pichiaceae; genus Pichia; species Pichia sp. NRRL Y-12827. The sequence continues at coordinate 103,967 of JAJLVN010000003.1, forward strand.
CTTCAAGTTCAACACGATTCCAGTTGACCAAACACTTAACATAATAATCAACAAGTTCGAATACTCCTTTATCACCATTGCTATTACTATCATACCAACCCCTAACCTCATTTTCAACTTTAATTATACCAAAATCACTAATTATTTCAACCAATGAATTTAATAAAAATGGCGAAAAAATATTATACCATCTATAATCCCAAACTAACAAGCCAATAATCAGTTTTAGTGATACCAGATTATATTTCATGGGATTCTTGGCTGATTTTATTGTAGTATTTGAATTGGTGTTCGTCTTATAGAGTGAAATACTTGAGCTATTTAAATGTGCAGTATTCAAACCTTTAATTGATTTTGTTTTATAAGCCAAGTATATTTTAATTAGTCTCTTTGCGGATTTAACACTGAATCTTTTAGATAATGCAAATTCATAGTATTTTTGGGCATCTTTAATATAACCTAATCTTTCACTAAGTAAACCGATTAGTTCCCATTCAATACAACTATGAGAATTTATAAATTCATTATCAGTTTCATCAGTTGATTTATTCCAATTGCCTAATTTATTGATCAATTTGAAAGATTGTGGTTTATCTGATATTGAATCAAATTGTAATTCTTGAGCTTTGAAAATAGTATAAATTTTCATATCTTCATATAATAGCATGAATAAATTATCCAACCATCTTTCACATAATCTTTTCCTTTTAATTGGTGAAGTGTTTGAATTTGAACCCCATTCTTCCTCCATAACGAAAATTTTCGATCTTGTTTCTAATAATTTTTCCCACCCTAGCTTCAAAACGATTTTAGATAATAAATTATAAGCATTACGAAATGTAGATTTTAAACTTGATGCGGGTAAATTTAATAAATCTTTGTTCAATCTAGCGTGTTCATTTGCAACATCTTGAGAATTTAGATTGGTTATGCCATTGAGGAAAACGTCTTGTGATAAAGGTAAATGTAGATCTGAATTTGATGGAGTTCTAGGAGTTGATCTTTTCAAAATATATTTATCCTTATGCGTAACCATTGGACATGCATTAAGTGTTAATAAAGCATCTTCAAATTTATTTAATGAAATGTAAATTAAAACTAAATTTTCCCAAGGTTCAAATAATGATGGTGATAGTTCAACCGATTTAATTGCCAATGGTAATGCTAAATCTAAACGGTTTTTACGAGTACAATATTGAGATTGTAAAAATAATAATTGTGCAGAACCTGGCGTTGTGTTGATGTTAGAAGATAGTAACTTTTCATGAATGAATTTAATTGCTTCAATTTCTTTATTTGCCATAAATAAAGTTTTCACAATTAAAACTGAAATTTCAGGGTACGTTTTGTACAACTCATTCAAGGTACCTAACGCTAAGTCATAACAATTAGTCAGTTCAACAAATTTGAAAAATGCATCAACCAAATAATTATTTAACAATGATGGTGCTTGAACCAATTCATTACAACCCAATTTTTCACCTTTGCAAAACATTTTTTTAAATCCAGCAAGGAAATTTTCAATTGTTGGATTATCTAAAAATGGGTTAATTTTCCTGATTTCTACAATTGATGAAAAATCACCATCATCATCAGAAGTGATTAAAGATCTAACAATGGAGGAGATAAAACATTCTATCCAAACATCATCTTCATCTTTTTCTTCAATTAGAATACTATTCCCAAAATTATCAAAAGTTTCTAAATGTACTGAGCCAGGGAATTTGACAATAACTCTTAAATCGATTTGCCTAAATATATTAAAAGTCGAGTAAGTTGCACTTGAAACATGGAAATTTTTTAGTTTACCAAACCATAATTGAGGTTGTTGATTAATGATCATTGAAATTGAATTAAGTAAAGCCGCAATTGTAGAAACATTAGATGTATCGGTACCTGTATAATAGAAATAAGTACCTATGGTATTACTTGAAGTGGGTAATGTTGCTGAATTACCAATAATCTTGGTCAAAGTAATTAAGTCTGGCGGTCCAAGGTCGTTAATACTTGATAAAATTGACGTTCTGTCAACCAATGAACTCCCTGGTGTCGATTCAACAACTCTATATGAAAAAGAAATGAGTGAATTTGTTAGTAATCTAATCGTATGAGTGGATGGTTATGTAATTGGATACATACTCTGGAATTGATGCCTGTGTAACGTAACTCATATGTATATGGGAACGATTTGTATATAGATAATACGAATGTTGTAAATACGTTAAACGCCTACAATTGTTTGTGAACCGAACGAAATCTTCAATTTGGATTGAAGCTTCTTAAGAAAATTGTGAGAAAAACGAGTTTCCAAAAATGGAGATTTGAAAGGCTTGGAATTTCTACCAAATGTGTAGTACATGTGCTCTGCAGAGACAAACCAAAATAATGTACTTGTGTGCTAGTTTTAGAAAGGAAAGAACATAAACAATCATAAAAGATTAAGTTATTAAGTGTATAAAGCTATAAAAGTACAAGAGAAAAAAAATATCAGTAAAAAAGAAAGAAAAGAAAGGAAAGGAAAGGAAAGGAAAGGAAAGGAAAAAAGAAAATACAGTAATGTATACTATTTGTCTTCACCATTATCCCTTGCAGTTAAGCAATACTTCTCAGGTGGTAATCTAACCCCCCAAATAGGCATAACTGCAGGTAAAGGTTTTTCATTTCTTTCATTTGCTAGTTCCATTAACATCTTCTTAGGAGGAATGGGATTGAATTGGTAACTTGTACGAGCCGAGATTGCCAATTTAATATCGTCGTTATTTAACATTGGAAGATTTGAATTACTTGAGTTTGTAGCAGCGTTATTTGAATTCCCACCACCATTTGTGTCATCTTCCAGCTGTCCACCGCCTATATTACCAGCATTCGATTGTGAAGGATGTGCATAGTCATTATAAATCATTGCATCTTGTAGTACATCCCTTGTATAACGATGTGCAAAATCCATTAGTTGTAAGGGAACATGGTCTTCATAAGAATCGACTCCTTGAGCTGCGAATATCAAACGTAATAATCTGACATCCCTTGGGGTTGTATCTGCGTCAGTTTCTAGATCTGTTGGATTGGCAGCCGCTGTATTTGGTACTGGGGTTTCGTTGTTGGCGGTAACGTTGTTGTTGTTCATCGATCTAGCTATCTTCGATGTATGTGTCTAATCTGTGTTTGGCATAACGAACTCTCTGGATGGAAACGTTGAGGAAATGCTCCACCAGCTGTTTTGTCTGCGGGAGCTGGCGGTAGAGGGCGTCCCAGTGGGCGAGGGTGGACTCAACGATTTCCGGCGCGGAGAGCAGGAAGTTTTGGTGGGAGATTTGCGAGTAGAGGAGGTTTTCGTGGGCAAGCAGGGGGTTTTCGTGGGAAATGCGGGCGCGCTTGGACGGCGACGGAGGGGGGGAAAAGGGCCTCTTAGAGGGCGAGCCGGGCGACGGCGCTGGGGACGACGAAGGGGACGAAACGTCCAGATCGTCGAGCACTATGGGGTCGTCCTTGGTGCCGGGGAGGTTGTGGGGCATTTGCTGGGCTTCGTGGGGCGGGTCGTACTCTTCGTCGGTGGACCAGGAGGAGGTGGAGTGGTCGGAGTCTGGGTCGTCCTCTTCGATGGGAGACGAACGGTGGGAGTCGTACGAAGTGTCCATCATTGGCGATGGCTGTTGCTGTTGCTGTTGTCGTTGTCGTTGTCGTTCTTCTTGTTCTTCCTGCAGTTTCCTCCTTGCTTCCTGTTCGATCTCGTAAGCTCTCTTTCTAGCTAGTTCAGCTTCACGTTTCATGGCTTCTTGCTGCTTTTTCATCAGCATTTCCTGTCTTCTGCGTAATTCATTGGTCTGTCGTATTTTATTCTCCATTTCCTCCCGTTCACGTCGTAGTAGATCCTCACGTTTACGTTGTTCGTGCTGTCTTCTCTTTTCATCGTATTGGTATCTTTGATTTCTTGCACTGTTGGAAAAGGAACTAAACTCTTCATATCCATTAAACATATCATCAAAGATGGTTCTGCTATTGAATTTGTTTAGGGACCTATCGTATTTTTCCCTATCTTCGTTAAGTACTTTATATGCATTTGAGATTTTTTTAAATTGTTCTTCAGCTTCCACAGTTGGATTTTTGTCAGGGTGTAATCGTAGTGCTAACTTCCTATAAGCTTTTTTGATTTCTTGATCTGTGGCGTTATGATTGACTCCAAGAGTATCATAGTGGGTCATTATATATTTTGACTTCTCCTTTTATTCAAAGAAAGAAAGGGGAAGAGAGAGAAAGAGAGAAGAAAGAGGGAAACAGTACAGGAAAGCACGATTTGGGAGATCTACATGTATGAAATAAAATACGAAAAAAAATGTAAAATTCATGGTGTTAATGTTTTCATTTCAAACCTGTCTCGAAAATATTTACAATTAACGTATCTAGCACAACTATAAAATCGGGTACTGTACGTTATTAATATCAATTAATACAAGTTGAACCGTTACTATGACTATCTATTTTTACAAGTTCCCAGTGACCACGCAAATATTCCATGTTTCTAAACATTCATTTGCATTAGTTAATTTAAAACCAATTGTACCAGGGCATACGTTAATAGTACCATTTAGACAAGTTGCAACACTTGAAGAATTACCAGATGATGAAAGTAAAGATTTTTTCCAAACCGTTAAAAAGATTCAACAATTTATAAGATATGTTTATAAATGTGATGCTATTAATATAGGAATTCAAGATGGTATTGCTGCGGGACAAAGTGTTCCACATTTACATTGTCATTTAATACCAAGATACTTGAAAGATGGATGGGGGGATGGCATTTATGGAGCCTTGGAAGTGAATGAGGGGATGATGAAGAAGGATTGGTGGAAGGATGTTTGTCAACCCATAGGAGAAGTTGAAGATCAAGATCGACAAGTTAGGACGATGAAGGAAATGGAAGACGAGACTGGATGGTTGAAGAAGGAAATGAAGGGGTGGTTAGAGAGTAATGGTGAATGGTGTGACGAATACAATGTTGATAAGAGGATAGCGGGCGGAGAGGGGGGGGTACAAAAAGTTAATAAAAAGTAAATAGAGAGTAATTGGTGTTTTATGTAAGTATCTACATATATATATATGTACAAGAATAAATATGAAAAAAAAAAAACCATCGTGGTGGACTATAAAACATCACCGTTCTGTTGATGTAATTTATCCAGATGCTTGTACTTCAACAACAAGGCGTTATTATCCTTTCTGTATTTTTTCAAAGTTTTAGCTAGTTCAATATTGTCCAGAATTTTTTTCTTTGCAAGATATTGATTGAATTTCCTTTCACCGCCGTTTTTCTTTGGGTACAGTTTGATTTCTCTGACATCGTTGTGTTGTTTATATTGTTCGACTTGGTAAAGAATGTATTTTCTTGGCTTGACATCAATACCTGCAGCTTTCATTTCCTTGGAGGAGGAGGTGAAAAGCGAGTCCCAGGTAGGGAAGGCTTCTGCAAATTCTGACGTTTGGCGTCCTATTTTGGTGAGAAACGAAGAGACGTTGGGAATGTTCTTTGTTGGGGCGGGGATCTTCATTGTAGCTAGATGTCGAAATGAAGATCTGTGTACAAGGTATTCAGTATTCTGCTATTTCATGAAAATGAGAAGTGAAAAATGGAAATGGAAATGGAAATGGCAAAAACATGTCGAGCTGACAAGGAAAAGCGAAACTATCTGGGAATTGGGCCCGCTACGTACTACTCCCTGCTACTGCTGTTACTCCTCCCACCTACTAGACCAACAAAACATGGCCAACAAGATGGACGAGGTGGAATGGCGGTCGCCTGAGTGGATCAACCGCCACGGCCTTCGCACAGACAACGTACTGGAGTATCTCTCGCAGTCGCCCTTCTGGGACCGCCAGTGCAACAACGAGCTGCTCAAGATGCAGCGCCAGGCGCCGGCCATCCCCACGCACGATCCGGAGCTCGCCCGCCTGCCGGGCGTCGAGTACGTTCTCGTGCTTGTCCGCGAGCCAGATCTGTGGGTGGTGCGCAAGCAGCGGCGGACGACGCCCACACCGTCGCCCGCTGCAGCGTCGCCAGACGGTCCGTCTCCTCCACCGCCCGTCCCGCTGGCGACGTTCTTTGTCGTGGGTAGCTCGGTGTTCATGGCCGGCCGCGTGGGCGACGTTGTGGGCGCCGGCGTGCTTTCCGTGGGCGAAGGACTGGCCGCGTTTGGTGCACGGATGGGCGAGTGAGGGGAGAACGGTGATTTTTATCACCAAGCACTCTATTGGTCTATGAGAGGTATGTGTCTACTGCGTGTGTAGCATCTATAGCTTCTGTATAACTTCCTACAACCATCGGCAGCAGCTATGAGACTTACACACATCCTCAGACAGGCGGCACATGCTGCAAGAACACCTGTGCTCGTCAGACCAGCCACAGGCAACCCAACAGGGCTCACAGGAATTCTCCAACACCCAAACCCAAGACCAGCTCTCATCTCTCTCTACAAAGCTACACTTAACGAGCTCGCTGACAGATTCCCATCTGACTCCGTCTACAGACAATCTGTGGAAAACCTCACCAAGTCCAGACTTTCCATTGTCGAATCCAACGAGGTTGTTCAAGTCATTGAATCTCAAATCGGTTGTGGTTTAATTGAAGAAGTTGTCATTCAGGCCCATGAAGAATTAGAACTATTGAAAAAAATGGCAGAATGGAAGGTTTGGGAACCTTTAGAAGAACAACCACTTCCTGATCAATGGGTTTACTTTGGAAAGAAAATATAGAATCTCTCATCCTATCAGATCATATCTTATTATATCTTATAATTTCCCCTCTCCTGTTACCATTATCATATTCTTATTTATTTTGTCTATTTATCTATTTATTATCTTTTTTTTTATGCAATTAATGCAAATATTATTACTATAACAATAAGCAGTATAATAAACAATATGAAATTCCACCTCCGTCTCTTCTTATCCCAGTTATCAGCCTTAATCAATTCCCTATTGGCTGATCGTGTATTTTCAACAGTGTTGTAGATATTATTCTCAATATTATCAACTAATTCCCCCTGATTGCTAACTATATTATCCATATCTTTGAAAATGGAATTTAGTTCAACGACTGAATTAACAATCTTATTGATTTCAATCTCTCGTTGCATCGCTTCGTACTCTTGTTGTTCAAGTAATTCAGCATTCATTGGTGTATACGTTATTTGAAACTTAGAATGTCGGCCATCATCATCCTCCTCATCGTCTCCTTCCACGTCTTGTCTCCTTCCCTCCTCCACCTCCTCCATAACCCTGTTTTGTGGTATTAACATTTCTAACTCATTCACACTATCCTCGAACTTTTTGACAATCATCTCCTTACGTTCATCAACGGTATCATTATACGGTATATTCATCTTTAATTCATAAATATCATCCTTAAGATCATTGATATCTTGTATTTCTCCCTTTCCAGATTTCAATTCTTGACTCAAGGAAATGATCTTACGAGATATACCTTCAGCATCTTGCTCAAATCCTCGTTTAATAGTGTGTAATGATATATTGCTCATTGTAAAGCCTTGTTTGCCATTCCTTTAATTGGCATTACCCTTAAGCCATCTTATCCTTTTCTTGTCTTTTCTTTATACAGTAAAACAACAAATTATTATTTATAAGCCGTCGCGTCGATAAGAAAAAAAAAACCGTTCTATTCTAAACATTTATACTCCAGCTTCAGTATAAAGGAAAAATTTAACTAAATATACACCCATTACATATTTATAGTTTACCATTTTTTAGAAATTCGTCTAATTTACAATCCACTTCATCAATCGTCTCTTTCTTTACTTTAACCACCGGAATTGATGGTAATTCTTCAACTTCAACATCTTCTTCATCCTTAATTTTAATAGTATCATTCAAAAAAACATCTTTACTAACATTATGAGCATCACAATATTTCAAAATCCTACCTCGTAAATTAACCAATAATTTATTTAATTCCTTATTTCGAAAATTAAGTAAACTAACATCATCCTGTAATTTTTTCTGTAAATTCTTCTTTTTTGCACGACATTTACTGGCGGCAATACGGTTACGTTCTAAAATCTTGGCCCTCTTCCACGCATTTGTACCAGGTATAGGTTCATTTGGATTAAAAATCACTTCATTGTTATAAATTAATGGGCGTGTAGGCACTCCATTTGTATCAACTTCAATTGTCGTAGCTCCACTACTACTGCCACTATTACTCATATTGACATTCCTTTTAACACTAATATCTTTATGATTCTTATCAAATAAATGTTCATTCACTATTGCACCATTAGAATTCGAATATGCATTTGAATTTGAATCATTAGATGGTGTCGTATCTGCCGATGAGTGAATGTTATTCAATTGTATTTGTGATTGAACCATCATACTAATTTGTCCAATTTGTCCATTAGATATCGATAATCTACGTGTAGGTAATGGTAAGTTATCATCAAATGGGAAATTATTATTATATGATGTTGTTGCTGTTACTGTTGCTGTTGATGATGAGGGTACTGGTGGGGGCGCTTGTAACTGCTGTTGTGGAAATTGTACTTGGGGTGGAACTTGAGGTGGGGTTTGTTGTGTGGGTGAAATGAATTGCAAATCTAGATATGCATTGTTATTGCTTGTGTCTGCACTCGTATTCATGTGCTCGTTCGATGAAATGGGGGGGGATATAGGTTCATTTGTTAATGATAATTCGGTCAGAAGTTCAGATTCCGTTATCTGTTGTAATGAGGGCGTTTGTTCTTGATCTTGACCTTGCATTTGAGCTTGGATATGTGCTTCTTGAGCATGTTGTTGTTGTGAATGATGATGATGATGATGATTATTATTATTATTATTATTATGGTGATGGTGGTGGTGGTGGTAATGGTTGCCACTGCCATTACTTTGACTTTGGCTTTGACCTTGACCCTGACCCTGTAAATTCATGTAATAATTTGAATATTCGGTAAGTGGAGGATTGATGAGTAGAAAGTTCTGGAAATCTTGTGGATCCAAATGGAAGTTTTCAAAAGACGACATGTTGTTATTGTGGCTCTCACTTGCGGTGTTGTTGTACGACATGGATGCTTTGCGACTGGTTGGGAAGTCCCCCATGATTCGGCCAAAGGAAGAATGAATAACCCAGTATGGCATGATAGCAATCTTTACCATTTTCTTCTTCGATTTTTCTTTTTCTTTTTCATCATAAAAACGAAGAAAGTTTCTCATCTTTTTCGGTTACAGCCTACACATGTGTCGTTTTATTATATCTACTTAGACCTTCCTCTTTTTTGAAGGTGGTTGTTCTTCTTTCGATACAGCTGGTTGTTCATCTTCTGTTTTCCAAGATTGCAAAAAGGCAGAAATACTGGACGCATTGGCTTCACTAGCATCTTTCAAATAAACACCTCTATAGTATTCCAAATCTTGTATACTCTCTAAAATATCATCTCGAGCAGTATGTGAAGCCTTCTTCTTCGGTCTGCTATTAGCAACTAATGGATGAAATCTCTTGGCAACTTCCATGATCGATGAAACATCTATTATTCTATATGTTAAATAGTCAACCACTTTGGGCATATCCTTTAACATGAATAACCTATCCATATGAACACTATTTCCCGCAAGTATACCAACACCTTTATTCATGTATTTTTGTAAATACTCAAATAACTCATTCTCAACTTGTTCTTTGGTCTTGGTTGACCTGATAACTTTGTCTGTCAATCCAGACTGTCCGTGATGTAAAACACACCATTCATTCATATTATCCATAACTGATTTATCTTGGTGAACCACACTCTCGTATCCAACTGTATCGATTAATTTTAAATTCTTATCTGTTATTAAACAACATATTTCAATGATTGAATCTTGATTATGATCCAATCCCGTCATTTCACAATCAATCCAAACAATTGGCTTTTGTGCATCATGTTTTGGATCTTTAACTTTCTCTTGTGCTCTAGAAATAATCTCAGATGCTGAAAGTTTTGCACTACTTTTAACAGCACTAGAACTAGACATTTTAGTTACTGCTGATTGTTTGCTAAATAAGCTAAATGCTCGCTTTAGCATTATGTAGATCGTTTTGTCAAAGAAGAATCAAGTTAAAAAAAAAATGTTTCCAACTGCTGAAAAAGGATAAAAAAGTTTTTAATTATTTTTCAGTTCACATAGTTGGAGACCAAAAACTGTGAATTCTTTAAGGCTTTCTAATTAACATAAAAACCTTAATGGTGTTGTGATTAAATTATATAAATCTCATATACATATATACACTGTAGCCATATTTATAATGGACTCCTCCATATTTTAACACTTCCGTCGTCTGCACAGCTTACGATGTTACCATTTTTTAAAACAAGTACATGATTAATTTCATTAACTCCATGAGCTAATCTCTTTAATCCTAAATGTTGCCACTTGTTATTAACCTCTCCACATACAGATACAACACCATCTCTTCCACAACTTGCAATCAATCCATTTTGGGAATCAACACTATAAACACTACCTGTGTGAACCTTACTTAAATCTGAACGAAATTGTGCTTGAATTTGCCATTCTTCAACTTGTTTAACTGTGGTTGGTAAACTAGGATCTTTTACATCATTTTCTTTATCTTTTCTCTCGTAAACTAATACCTCTCCATCGTCAATACTACAAACAATTGTATTCTCGTTTATCCATGAACATCCCCAAACAGTACTTTCAAATCTTATGATTGCTGTACAATTCCATTCATCATTATCATATTCATCCTGTCTCCAGATTCTCATAGTATCATCATATGAACAACTAATAAATGAATGATTATCATCCCATTTAATAAATTTAATATCGCCTTCATGTTCATTTAAAACTGAAATACATTCAAATTCCACATTCATTTCATCAGTTTCCCATATCCAAATGGTCTTATCCCTGGCACAAGTTGCTAAATACTTCCCATCGTTAGACCAAGCAACACATTTAACTTCATTCTCATGACCTTCGACAACTGCTAATAATTCCCAATCATTTTTCAATGAATCAGCTCCCCAAATTGAACATGTAGAATCAAAACTACCCAGTGCTAACGTTGGGTACTCATCCGATTCACTAGGTTTAAAACTAACAGTTCGAATGGTTTTAGAGTGTGTTTGTTCATCAAGGGTAGTTAATAATTTAATCTTTGATAAATCTGAAATATCATATATTTTACTTGTTTTGTCACTTGAACATGTAGCTAAAATTGGCAATGTGGAATGAGCTGAAATCGACCATGCTGGTTCTTCATGTGCCTGTATATCTGCTAATAGCTCTAACTCCTTGGGCATTGTAAAGTTTGGTTTTTCGTAGAAAGAAGATAACATAATATGGCTTACTGCTGATCATCAATATTTCACTTTTCGCAAATTCATGTTTTGTCAATCTTTTACACTTTCAAGTTTCTTAAGATCACCTTCTTTTTTACCAACCTTCGCAATACCAAATATGTATTTAAGAAGAGAAATACTAAAAACCTCTAGAGTTTTTAGATTTCAACAATTTAGATTTAAATCGTCTGAAAATAGTAAAGATGATGTAAATAAAAATACGGATACAAAAAACAGTCCCGATTTAAACCTGCCAATCAATAGAAGTGAAGAGCTTAATGAATTAAATGAAAAATTCAATCCTGACTTGTCATCAAAAGTTACAAAACCCTCAGCTTCATTACCAGCAATGGATCCATCGTTAAAAGAGTTAATGATTAGAACCAAAACTGACTATAACCCAATATTAAATGTTCAAAGTAAATCCTATGAATTTAAATCTCCTAAAAATCCAAAACAAATATATAAAGAAAAAATGCAAGAAAGATCAATTCCAAAATCCAAATTTAAAAAAATGTTACCATCTTTACTGATCTGTGGTGGTATATGTTGGGTTATTTTCACATATAAATATATTACAAAAGATTCAAATTCAAATGTTGATAATGATTCAGCATTATTGAAAGATGATAAATTCTTACCTTATGTAGTATCTTTCAAATATAAGATTAATGATGATCATTACTTGATTGAATTAACAAGAAAGAATAGAGCTGAAAAATTGATTCACAATGAACAACTTTTTAGTGGTGACAAGTTATGGAGTATTGAAATAATGCAACCAGATATTAACATCGTTAGAAATTACACCCCTTTACCAATGTATGTTGCAGGTATTGATCCAAACACAAAGGAGCCACATTTAAGATTAGTAAAAGAATTAGAACAAGAAGGTAAATTTGTTATCATTGTTAAAAAATACAATACTGGTGAATTTTCACGCTGGTTAACAAACCTCAATATTTTAGATGAAGTTAAAATTAGAGGTCCGATAGTTGAGTACAAATTTCCATTTCACCCCTTAGATAAAGTTGAAGAACGTCCTCAAATGTCAAATACTCTAGCCACTATCAAGCCTGATCCAATCTGGCCTGAAAATTTACCGAAACCTGAGAATTATTCATTTTTTGGTGCAGGAACAGGAATCTTACCATTATTCCAACTAATTTACTCACCAAACCCTCCTAAGGGGTTTATTGATGTTTGGTATTCATTGAATTCAGAAGATGAACTATTACCACAATTAAAAACATTGAATTTCTTTGCTGAAAAAATTGGTAGAGCTAAATTCCATTACATAATCTCCAACAATAAAAATAAAAATCATCTAACGATTGACCAAATTAATTCACCCACATTACCCAATTTTACAGGTGGTTTGGATTTAAGAATCAGTGAAGAAATATATCGACAAAAATTACTACGTGAAAAGAAACTTGAAATTCAAAACCAAATGAAGGGTGGTAAATTGACGTCCAATTCAAAATCTTCACATAATGATTCCAATTTGGTTATTGTTGATAGTGGAACTGACAATAAGTTTGAAGATTTGAAAGATATTATACAACCAACAGACTCAAAAATTAAACCAGATAACGCATATCAACAATGGACATTTTTTAGAAAAACTAAGGATAAAGATTCAATAACTCCACCGACTTCAATGGCATTTGTTTGTGGTCCTGAAAACTACATTTCTGATGTTAGTGGTAAGCCAGATTTGAATAACCTTGAAAAGAAAGATAGAGGTCCAATTGGTGGTTTATTAAAAGAAGCTGGTTGGGACCTGAACAACACTAAAAGACTGCAATAAATTCTTATAGTTGTAAACATTTTGTACATATATAAATACTATTAACTGGTTCCCATCACTATATTTACACGCTATTAATACACTGGTTAACTAATTACTACATCAATCATGAAATCTTCTTCTAGCTCGGTATTTTTGACAACGTCATTCAAATTTAATTCTTCATCATCGAATAAAAGTTTGAATTTTGTTAATTCAGAAAGACCTGCCTTTTGAAGATAATATTTGGCAATATCTATGATTTTAGTACTTGGCTTCACATCAACTTTGAACCTTTTTTTATCTTTTCCAACGACAGTAATTGGAAAATATTCTTCATTTGAATTATCTTCTTTATCATCATCACCATTTGATTTACCGTGTCGATGAATATTTATATCATTATCATCTGACTCTAAGTCATCAAAATCAGCATCTTCATCCATGCCACTTTGTAAGTTTAAGTTCTTTAGCTCTTCGACACTGTATTTTACTCTCAAAATATCGTTTTCTTTAATATCATAATTTATCAAGGTCTTACCATTATCCAATAAAGTATCATCATGTAAATGTAGAGATACGCTTAAACCCATTGGCAATTTGACCTTATATTTGTAAACATTAATCAATTCGGAAATTAGCATGGCTTTATCAATAGCCATTTTAGTAATTATTGGCTCTGGAATATCATCTTCCTCTATATCTATAACATAGCTATTGTCGGCTGATACTTTTTGATAATCATGCACCAGAATAGTAAGTAATGATAAAGTTTTGTCTTCTTCTTCATCTTTACTGTTCAGCAAGGTTTCTTGATTTTCTAAACGTTTTTTCTCTTCGGATTGATGTAGTAGTTGTGCATAGTCTTGAATTGTAATCATTGCTGAAACTTCAAATCCTGCTATATTTTTAGATGGTTTTAATTGATTTTTATATGCTAACAAAGAAAGGCACTTTAAACTTGGATTTAAAATAATGTTTAGCTGTTCGATGTATAAAACTAATGATGACCACGCATTTTCTGGGAACGCTGGGTTTGCATCTTGATTAAACAATGGTAACAAAGTATTTATTAGTTTACTCACTTTAGTCGATCCTTTGACTTGTAAATCATATGAGCCAGAAACTTGACCTGCGGCCTGAATTATAATGTGAAATTCAAACTTAATTGATTTTGCATCAACTAATTCTCCATTTATTCTGATCTGTTCTTGAAGTTGTGTTTTTAAAAGATTTTTGGTTTCTGAATCTGTTTGTTTGACTGTATTCATATAACTATTTAAAGCTTTAAGAAACACATCTTCTACTTCAACTGACTTTTCGGCGGTATCTTGAGTACATGCATCAAATGCCGGCACTTCAAGTTCTGAAAATGACGTCGGTTCAGAGAGTCCAAGTAAATTGTTCAATACTTCTTCTTCTTTATTTTCATCAAGAACAACTAAATCGACATCATCCATTTTATTTTCAGTTTTTGATACAGGTTTTTTTTGATGTGAAGTATGTGGCTTTAAATCGGTACGTGGATTGGCATTCACATCTGATGTAAGAATCTCAGATTTTACGCCAACTAACTTCTTCTTCTTTTTCTTCTGCTTCTGTCTTTTCTTCGTATCACTGGGTACACCATAATCTGCTGTAGTAAATGCAAATATATCATTGATTGGATTCATTGCCTGGGGTGATAAAACATTTTAACCTCAAATGAAAAAAAAAGTTTACATAAAAAAAGAACTCGTCAGTTTCATGTCATGATTTTCTGTATTTCGATATGGAAATGGTGTATCGTTCCTTTTTACTTTTTACTTTTTACCTTAAAATGTATCACAAGTTCAGCTATGTATAAGAGTGTAATTACGAAGCAACCACAAAAGTATTTGAAAAAGTGTCAGAAGCTTTATTCAACAGAATCTACAGTTCAAACAATATCTGTAACAGACCCAAACTTTAGATTGCCAGACAATTCAACAATTTTGAGTGGTATCCAACCAACAGGAACTTTTCATCTTGGTAATTATTTTGGAGCCATTAAATCATGGCACGACTTAAATAGTCTGGTGGGTACATATTCAGCCAATTCTTCGTTATTCTTCTTTGTTGCAGATTTACACTCATTAACAGTACCACAAGATTATAAAGTATTACAACAACAAAGACTTGAAGCGCTTGCATCAATTATTGCATGTGGAATTGACCCAGATCTATCAACTATTTATTATCAGTCGACAATTCCTGAAATCACATCAATTCAATGGATTTTCTCATGTTTCACTGGTATGGGATATTTAAATAGAATGACACAATGGAAATCAAAAGCAAACTTGAATGATCAAGCAAGTGTTACTGATAATACCTCATTAGGTAAAGTTAATTTGGGATTGTTTGGCTATCCTGTTCTCATGGCATCTGATGTTTTAACGTTTGGTGCAACACATGTTCCGGTTGGACAAGATCAAAGTCAACATTTAGAGTTAACCAGAAATATAGCAGATTCCTTTAACAAAACCGTTGGAGAACCATACTTTAACATTCCTAAAACCTTATTAACACCAACAAAAAAAATCTTAAGTTTGAAAAACCCATTAAAGAAAATGAGTAAAAGTGATAAAGAACCTTTATCTAAAGTTTTCATAACTGACTTACCAGAAGAAATAATCAAAAAATGTAACAAAGCCACAACAGATTCTTTAGAAGGGAAGTTAACATTTGATATGATTAAAAGACCTGGTGTTTCCAATTTAATAAATATTTTAGCAGCTTGTAAAAATGAATCTATTGAAAAGGTGACCAAAGAAATTGAAGATTTCTCAAAAAAAGAACTTAAAGAATATGTTGCTCAAAGTGTCATCAAAGAACTTCAAGAACCATCGAGAAAATATTATGAATTAATAAATGACCCTGAATACTTGGAAAAGTTAAGTAATCAAGGTACTGAAAAGGCCAGAAGCGTTGCAAATAGTACGTTGAAAGAAGTCATGAGGTTAACTGGTATGGGACAATATTGAATTGGATCCTGTAAATATTTAAATAGAATCTGTGAATAGAATGTGTTATGAACCATTAATGATGTGTACTTTCTGAAATAAATAAAGATTTACATTACAGTATTATTTAAAATTACAAAAAATATTGATTCTGGTGTCCTCAATTCATAAAATATCATCATCATCGGCATTTAGAATGCCTATTGATTCACTATACTGTACAAGTATATGTTGAACTTCTCTGTACTTTGAGCAGCTCAAGATTAATTCCTCTAATAGTTCACTTTTTGGATGACCACAAATTTTACCAGTCATATCCAGGAATAAGCTATTCAAAATTTCTAATAATCTACTCTTCAAATTAAGCTCACTTAAACGTTTTGCATAAATAATAAGAAATATTTTATAATTATCGAAATCGTCAAGAAACATGTAAAAGTTTATTTTATTTTCCAAATGATTCAATGAAATTATTATTTCTAAGTTTTCGTAACCTTCTCTCATAAGCATCATTTTTGAAATTTTAGTAAAAAATTTGGCTTTACCTCTACGATTAATTTCATCGTTTGTATGAGATTCCATGTATTCTAACAATCCAAAATCTTTCATACTGTCTATTGATAATGAACTATCCCAATATTGTGAACCAAACGCCCACCAAGAATCACTGATTAATGACCAAGTGTTCATCATTTTATTAAAAAGATAACCATTACCATTACTCAATGTAACAATTGGAATACCCTGTGAAGTAATTGAACAAACTGTTAAATTCTCACTTCTTGTTAATAATTCACCATTAACAAAAGTTAACCCATTTTGCTCACTAGTAATGTTATTAATATTACTAACATTTTCGTTATTATGAGGATCTGATGCTGTTGAGTTACTGTTCATAGATGATGCTTGGCCTGATGAATATAAAGGTTGAAGTAATGGGTATAATGATATTGGTTTAAACTCTGATTTTTTCTCCTTTAAATTCCAAACAAATAGTTCACCTGTGCATGTTACAGCTAATAAATAAAAATCCTTAATTTCTAAAAATGATAAAGGGGAACCTAAAACAATAGGTGGTAAAACTCTCCTACCTGATTCAGAGTATGATAAAACGTATCCAGACGCTGTAGATAATGCGATAAAATTAGATGATCCACACACAATATGAACTTTGTGTGGTATAAAATCAACAAAGACTTGTTTATTTTCACCTTTAAGAATTTCTTTAATTAACGAAATCCTTGTAGGTTGGGATTCTAACCCGTTACCGTTTTTCACCTGCAAAGCCAAGAATTCATTATCTGGTAATTTATAATTGATATTATTTCTTAATTTTGGAATTGCAATACGAATATTACTGAAAGAAATCTGTGGATTAATAACAACTGATCCAACAAACTCAACATTCTCGGCTTCTCTTTTTTTTTTTAGAGCTGAGGTAACAGGAGTTGCTGCAGCTACACCATTCACTGATTGTGTTGAATCCTTTTTCGCCATCTTCACAACTTTGGCATTAATATCTTTAGGAACTTGATTTGATGGTAGGTCATAATTTGATGCAGGCAATGAACGTTTTTTAGGGGTTTCCTTTGCATTTTTTGCTGCTGTTGCTGTAGTTGATGTAGGAATTTTCGGAACTTTTGAAATATCAACTTTACTTGAAACTGATTTGTTTTGATTACCTAATTTCTCTTGGGTTGTTGGTTTTTCCTTAGGTTTGAGCTCTTTCGGTAGTTTATCCTTTGGTCTTATATCTTTGAATTTACTATCAATCACTTTTTCCTTTGTTAATGGTGTTTTTGAATCTTTACTTTCTTTTTGTTTCATACTTTCCTTAGTATTGTTAGCCAAACTATCGGATTTCTTTTTCTCGATGTTGTTCTGAGCACTTGTATTGGTGTTGGAACTTCCGTTGGTGTTTCCATTGGTGGTCGTACTTGTATTTACACCTGTAGTTGCTGCTGATGTCAAATCTATCACTTTCACTTTGAGCTTCTTCTGTTCAGTCTCCAATAATTCCAGTTCCTTTTGTTGTACTTTCATTGGATGGTCTTTAGTAAACAATCTCCATTTAGTCATTCTATCAAACTCAACAGGTAACAATTGCCTTGTGGTTTTATGTAATTGTGCTGATAGTTCATTGTTGGGGTACAAAGGTTCCCCAAATTCATTCCTGTTGAAAACTAAAACTGACATACTACCATTGTTAAAAGTTAAAAATAATAATGATCCATCAGCACTCCAACACATATCAAGTAGAGAATTTGATGGATCTATGTAGATATATAATGGAATATTTGAGTCAGATCTCCATAAGGAAAATGCATTATCTGGAGCTAGTGTTGAAATTAAGTAGAAGTTTTCTTTTGTGGTTGGGTTTTTATAGATGTTTGGAGAAAAGCAAGTCATAAAAGATTTTAAACCATTTGCAACAAATATATTAGAAATTTTCCAATCATCAGTCTTTTCAATGTGTGACATAATACTAAGCTTCAAAACTTTACTTTTTGAAGTATTTGGGCAAGCAAGTAATTTATCATCTGGAGAAATTGAAATCTTTTTAATGTTTGCTTTGTTTAATTTTGCACTTGAGATTATATCATTTACTTCCTCAACAATTGTATATTCAAATCTTCTACCTAATAACTCATCGTTCACAAGTCTATACTTGATAATATTAAGAACCTTATCATCACCCAATGTAAACAAATGATTATTGTTCAATCTATCAAAGGTAATACCTTTAACAGGTGTACTTAATTCTTCGAGTAATTTTTGGCCATCTTTGTTGGTTATTATTTTAGAATTCGTATGTGGATATAAAGTTGCAATAACTTTACCATAAATAACATCATAAATGATAACTTCATTATTCATTGAACTAAAAGCCATTAATTGATCATCTGCAGACCATGAAAAATCTAATAATAAACCATTAACATGTTTGAAAATTTGTTGTATTCGACATTTATTAATATCTTGCGGATTTGTTATTATATAAACTTCACCATTCTTATAAATTGCAGCCATTAAATTTGCATTTGTTAATAGATTTGCATATCTCAGTGATGTAATTTTACTTCTACTTCTAACACCTACAACATTCAAATTATTTTGCGCAGTTTTAATCAATACTGGGTCTAACTCCGGAGCTTTAGAAATTTGAAATTGTGTTGCTGTATGAGTGATTGGTGTTGTCGCTGTTGCTGGAGTTGCTGTTGGGGTTGGAGTTGCTGTAGGTGTTATTGTTGGTGTTGGTGCATTTGAGTTATTATTTGATGAAGCCTCGGAAATTCCATTACTTTTCATGTTTGAATTTGAATTTGAATTTGCTTGTTCAATCGTTGGATTTGGTACAGACTCATAAATTTTCTTAATATCAGTTATTGACCTGATTGAAATATTACCATCTATATTGGCAGTTGCAATATACTGATTTGTTGAATTTGTTGAAGCAAATAATGAAGTCCCCTGACTTAAAAACTCATTATGCATATACATATTTGAGGGCTCTTTATTTGAAGTATGTGGATGGTGGGTTGTTTCCCTTTTAGACACAATGGTAGACTAGAGTAGTTTCCAGTTTTTTATTTTTCACAATGATTTGTTTTCTTCATGTGTGGATGGTTTTTGTATGGTCCCTCGAACTGAAAAAAATGAAAAAGAAAATGAGAATGAAAATGAATAGGATTGATTTCACACATGAATTTTTCGACGGCGTATACAAGTTTCTCTCCTCAAAAGATCAATAGAATAATTTTTGGTTAACAAGGAAAGTACAAGAATGGCATCACAGGATTATGTATCAGGGTCGGAATCTGAATATACCGATTATTGGGTAGATTCCTTTCTAAGTGTCAAAGGAAATGAGTATTTTTGTGATGTTGATCTTGAGTATGTTGTTGATAGATTCAATTTAACGGGATTAAACCAGTACGTCGATAGAGTACCATTACTAGTCGACATTATAGCAGACCGCCAACAAATTAATGAAGATCAATCAGAAGATATTAAACATAGATTAGAAGAGGATGCAAAATTATTATATGCTTTAATTCATGCAAGATTTATTATTACAATGAGAGGGTTAAGTAAAATGTTTGATAAATATAAAAATGGAGATTTTGGATTTTGTCCAAGACTTTTCTGTAAACTGGCACCACTATTACCAATTGGATTAAGCGACACACCTAGAGTTGAAAGTGTTAAATTATATTGTCCATGTTGTGAAGATATTTATAATCCAAAATCATCAAGACACGCAGCAATTGATGGAGCATTCTTTGGTACATCATTTCCAGCCATGTTTTTACAAACTTTTTCAGAAATAGTACCACAACATACTCTAGATATTTGGACACCAAAAATTTTTGGATTTCAAGTTCATGATTTAGCACAATTAACAAGATGGAGAGAACTTCAAAAAATTAAATTAATTGATGAATTGGATAAAAATGGTATTGCACATGACGATGATGTTCCGGGTGGATTTTCGAGACCAACAATAGAATATGATCGTTCAGTGAAATCTTCAAAACGTAGCAGAGCTCTTAGAAACAAAAATTAAGATTTATATGATATAATGTTACGGAATTACTGATTTATAGTTAATTGTATATTTTCTCCTCATTTTGTGTATATTTATTCTTTGGATACTAAAATAATAATAAAAAAAACATCAAAGAAACATGATGTAATTGTTTTTTCTTTTGTTGTGAAATATTAAGCATGAATATTTATAAAAAACCATGACAAGTGTTTTGTTGTAAATGGTTTTTTAAGACATGAATTCAAATATACGTTAGAATCTTTAATTTTTGGCTAGATTTTTAGAGAAAAATATGAGCCAAGCATGAGTCTAGTTGTAAAAATATTAGTCTGTAGTATCCAAACACAATTTTGAAAAAAATAAGTACAAGACAAATAAACACAAAAGAGGTAAAAATAGCAGAATTAGATTTTGCCTGAAAAAAAATGAAAATTTATTACCAATTAAAAAAAAGACTTCCGGAAAATAATTGGACAGACTTTATATATTAAAGTTTAGATAAACAAGATGATTGATTGAATGTATAAAAAATATCCCATAAGCTTTTAAGCCCAATACTGTACTGTTATCTACATTTCACCTCTCACAACAACGGACTATGTCGCACATCGACGCGACGTCGAAAAATTACAAGATTTTGATTAATAAAAGCGAAAAAAAAGGACGTTTTGCGCATGCTAAAAATAAAGTTACAAAGTTTAATTCTTAGTAATCACAATTGAATACTGCACGAGCGGCAAAATCGGGCCATTTCCAACTAGTGTGATCTGGTACATGGATTGTGTGTTGAGAAGTCAAAATATAAGATCTTACAGCGACAAGAGGAAGTACAGAAATAAATAACAGATTATAACAAGTATATACATATATATATAACATTAGAAATAAGATACACATACAGGCTCAAATTTAAAAGGTAAACTCTAGAACAGGTGAGACCAATTTTCGTTTTACCTTGTGTAAGACAATATAATAGCGATCAGTTAAAAAATAATGTAAAGTTGAATTTGGGTATAGAAGTAAATTTTGTAGAATTGAAAAAAATAGCTAAAATAATAAGATTAAATTAAGTAAATGTAACATCTGGAGAATTTGAGGCAATACCAAGTTTTTTGTCATCAATATCGAAGACAACATCAAAATTCTTCATAGCATATTGACCAAAAGCAATTTCAAAATTGACGTCTTCAGGTAGTTCATCAATCATCAATTGGCATAAATCATAATCTTCTTGATAATTATTCCAAGATAAATCAATAATTGGAATTGAAACTGTAGTTGAATCATCAATTTTGAAAGTCAGTTTGAAATCTTCATAGTCTGAACAAGTGAAAAATCCTGGATAATCATCCTCAAATTTAAAACCCTTCAATGCTGCATCCTTGTAAGCCTTTTTCATTAATAACGAAGTGGAACCAGAATCGACAACAACAGTTTTTGAACCACCCAATGAGATAGAATTACCCTTTGTATTACCAACTGAATCCATTGAAATTGCTAAATAATATTTGATATTATCAACCATATCAAAAAACTTAAAGTTTTTAGAACTATCATAACCACCAATTGTTAAAACACCATGACCCATAACTTCAGATTCCCAATTGTTAATTTCATTATATTCGATTTGGAAAACTCTTCTATCAATCGCACCACCATTTTTAAGGACGTCAATAAGATGAGTTTCTGTATCAGTTGTAGAACCATCCGAATCATAACCAAAACCTGCCCAAGAATGAGAACCAGTGGAACCTTGAATTGTGTCAGCTAGACCAAACTTAAAATCAACATCTTTGGAACCACCAATTGATAATGATGCGGTTGTCCATTTACCGAATGCCCCAAAATTACCTCTATAATAAATTGCATAGGCTTCATCTGAAACCTGTAAATTATTCAAGTCTTCAAAGCAAGAATTGGCTTGACATAGGGCATTGTTTTTATCGTTAGCACCATTATATATCCAAGTAGATCTTGAACCAGTATCAACAACAGCGTCAATGGAATGTCCACCTAAGGTTAATGGGAAAGTTAATAAGATTTGATGAATATCGACCTCAGTTTCAACTAAGTTATCTCTTTTCATTTTTTTAAGTAATGCTGCATGGTTTTTAAGAGTCGTTGGAAACTTTAAAATTTTTGGGAAACTGTCACTTACAGGTAATGAATCTGCTATTGAGATGAAAATTGATATTATAGTTGATAGTATTAAAGTGTTTAAGAACATTTTGTTTAACATTTAGTTGGAAATAGAATGAAAGAGTGGGATAAAAAAGAAAAACAGAAGAAAAAAACACTACAACAAAATATACTTCAAGAAAAAATAATAGAAAAAGAAATCACACAGACTAAAAAGAACGGCGATTTTTAATCTATCACTTAGGTGAATCTTTCTCGTTTATAAACTGTAAAAGCTTTAGGAGGCTGTAGATCTTGGTGAAATATGTGGAATTGCTGCACGGCACGTCAACAAGCGGTGCAAGGATTCAGCTGGTTTCCACTAATTTCTATCGCCATTACTTGTTTGCTTTCTTTTTTTTTTTAAGTTGCGCCTATTGTTCTTTCCTCTTTTCCCCGGAAGACGCGCGGCGGCTCCAAAAAAAGACATTGTTTCTTCTTGGAATGCCAAATTTAGATCGTCTTAGCCTGCATGCAGATGCATGCGGATGTATACGGATGCATGGTGAATAGATGTGTGGCCGGATTATTTATTGCAGCTCGGAAAATGGTAAACAAGAAAAATAGTGGAAAACTCGCGTCTCTGGAATCAACAACAGCCCATATTCTACTGGTAAAGTTTACAATGCGATTATTGTACCCTATATCTGGCTTCTAAATCGTGAGGTAAAGCTACCTGCAGCGTAATTGAACACTATTTTAAGCTTAGTGCTAAAACACACCATTTTTTGGTATTGATTCCTTGTTGATCTATTTCACTGATTGTATTGTTACATTTTAACATCATATAAACCTACACTTACATACATATACATCATACAATCCTTTCCCCATAACTAACCCCATTTTTTTGTTCTAATTACATCATGGCTGAAAACATAGAAAAAGTTATCGAAAATCCTGATCAAATTTCAATTTTTAGTGATCAATATAAGAATACAAAATCGTTCGATTCAATTATTGATATAGCCTCATATTTTGAAACTACAACTAAAAGTGAAACTGAATCCGAATGCGCAACCGAAACTGAATCCAAAGAAAACAATACCGTCACCAATACTCACCCAAGGGCAATACTTATACTGAATCAAAAAATTAATGTTTCTAAAAATTCATTCTTAAAATTATGGAAATCAAGTGATTTGAAAATTTGTGCAGATGGTGGAATAAACAGATTAAAAGATTATGATCCTTCACTTATACCTGATTTTGTTATTGGTGATTTAGATTCAGCCACGCCCGAGAATTTAGAATTTTACAAATCAAAGGGTACTAAAATTATACTTCAGTCATCACAATACTATACTGATTTGAATAAATCCATTTGTTTTATTAATACTTTCTTTAATATACCTACATTACTATCAGTCCTTGATTCGTTAAATGATATTGATGATTTAGAGATAAAGGAAGATGAAATGAGTAAAGATTTCACAAAATTCAAAACAATCAACATTATTCTAATTGGTGGTATCGGTGGTAGATTTGATCATTCTGTGGCAATTATCCACCAGATGTTTAAATACTCAATTTCAAAACCATACTTGAATTTAGTCATTTTGAATCCTGAACATTTGGAATTAATTTTCATGTTGCCAAAGGGTAAGAATTTCATTAAATTCCCAAGATATTCAAGCAAGGAGGAACTAGAAATTTTTGGTCTAAATAATACAAAATCAAGACCGAATATAAGGAACGTTGGTGTTTTACCGTTAATTGAAAAGTCAACTATTTCAACAGTCGGTCTTAAATGGGATGTTGAAAATTGGAATACCTGTATAAAATCAAAAGTTTCAAGTTCAAATTTACAAGTTGGTAGAGAAGGCTTTATTATAGAAACTTCAGCAGCAATTTTTATAAATGTTGAATTGTGATTTCGTTTCACATATATAATCTTTCTTTTTGTAAAAATGAGGTAAATTGTAAACTATATATAAAACAAATAGAATTTAATAAAAGAAAAGAAAAGAAAAGAAAAAAAAAAAAAGAAAAGAAAGTTAATTAAAAAAAAAAACTAAAAAAATAACGAAACAATTATAAAACTGAATAGATTGGTGTCACTTTAAAACATATTATTCCCATCGTCAATTCTTTCTTCATTTTTCAAACTAACTTCATTCGTATTTTTGTTGAAACCAATTTCATTGTTTGAATTACTGCTCAAGTTAATACCATTATTTAATCCATAAATTTCAGGAGTGCCAATTGAAGGTGAATAGTCATATTTAGTTGAAAAACTAGTATAATGATCTGGTACAGCAGATGGTGATTTCTTTGTTAATGGTGGATTAACAGAACTGCTATAGTTCATGCTAGGATAATTACCTTCGTTATTCCTATCGATTAATCCACTAAATTCATTACTATTTGTAAATAATCCCATATCTTTGAGTTTATACATTTCAGCTGTATCTTGGAACATATCATCAATCATAATATCTATATCATCATAAATTAATGTATCTAAATCATTACCTGAATTGTTCAGATTCAATTTATTAGTTTGTGGTACTGCTGTATTTAAAAATTCATCCATGAACTTAGAATCCATAGTGTTTGCCAAATCGATGTTGTTTATATCATTAAAAGCATTTGTGTTAAATCTAATATTTTCATTTTTTTCAATATTTCTACTATTGTTATTTGTATTAGGACTAGTATCAGTATAACCACTCATCGTAGTACTCATGCGTAGTTGAGGATTACTCCCTATAGATGACAGTGTTGGTGTGTCACTTGAAATACCATTACTTGTAGATGACGTTGATCCATGGTGATTTGGAGATATTTCACTTTTATCATCAAGAGAATATGGACATGATGGTTCAAAATTTGATTCACTATTTGAGTCAATACCATGAAAAAAATCTTCACATTTGCTTGTTGAGGTATATAAAAATTCCGAATATTTGTTTTTATTTGATGACTTGAAGTAATTTATGAATAGTTTGATAACCATTGTATTTCTCCAACAAACAAAATATTCGTTCTTTAGTCCATAGTTCATGAAGAACAAATCTTTAACATACTGAAAAATTAAAAAGCAAAATGGTGTACTTGAATTATCAATTGTTGCGTCATTCTTAGAGGCAACACCTAAATTAAACCATTTTAAAACTACTGTTGCATCAACCGTATTCGAAAAGTTCTTAAGTAAGGTATCAAATGTCAAGGTACATTCATCAATATCCTTAAGGAAAAGTGAACATAAAAAGAAAAATGGTCTCAAAAATGACATAACAATACGGTTTAGAATAAATACATCACATTTAGCCGAAAAATACTTAAATGCTTTATATTGTTTGCTATCGCCATGTAAAGTTGGTGATTGAGTTATGTATTTGGTATAATCATAATTAATTTTTAGCACTGATAGAGCTAATTCAGTGGCACGAACAACATATGGAGGAGTTGTTTTTGATTTACTGTTGCTATGATGCTTACCATTATTATCATCAGTTTCAATTTCATCAGAATTCGCTGTATTTATGCTATCTTCATTTGAACGTTCTTCATTTTCATCATTCAAATACAATAAATAATAAAATCCCATCAAAATTGTTTGTGCAGTGATTCTAATTTCAAACTTTCTAACTCTTGAGATATCAAACAATTTTTCCAATTGATTAAAAGACGAACCATTCTGCAAAAATTCCCATATACTTGGAATTTTATAATCGATAAAATTTTGTAGTTTTTCAGTAATCTTGAGTAATTTGGATCGCTTTATTGAACTTTTGAAATTTTGGAACGCATCTAAACCTTCTCTAATCAAATCTACAGCTTCAAATTCCAACGCGGTATCCTTGTTGATTGCATTTTCAATGACTAATTTTTTAATTACATCGCCTGATTCTGAAACTGATAAACCTCGTTTGAAAAGATTAAGAGTTTTTAGTTCATTTTCATTTAATGTAGGTAGCCTAACATCATATTCATCATCAGAAATAATCAACGGACATCCGTATTCATAAGCATTTTGAACGTCTAAAGTTAGAAGTTTGTAAAAGACACGCCTCCAAACTGTGATTTCCCTTTCATCTTTGAAAATATGTGGGAAGTTAGCTGGATCTCTGTTTGCTCCCAATGACCTACACATTTGAATAATTAATGCTAAGGTTAATGAATGTTCTCTATTTTCTTCATGCATTTCAGGTGAATAAACTTGATATAATCTTAAATATAGTAAAACCTGTATGTTTCTTAATGTAATCTTTTTAAAAATACTATCATCACCCGGCATTGCCATTAATAAACCTTTAGCCGATAAAACAAAACTTGAATCGATAATATACCCACTTTTAATCATTGCAATTAATAATTCATTACCAATTGCTTTATTATCATCACCATAATCTTTAATATTAACAGCTAAATAAGAGTATCTTAGAATCAACAATAACAAACTGACAATTGTTGCATTTTGTAAATGTGTTATACCAACTCTGCAACCTCCATTTTCAGTTGGAACTAAAACTAATGATAATTCCTCTTTGAAAATTTCTTCATTGATAAAAGGTAAAAATGGGTAAACAAATTTGAAAAAATGTGAAACTAAGACGTTGACAACATATAAGGGGGGCAATCTTTTATTGATATCATCAATTATATCAAGGACTAATTTAGCTTGCATATTCGAAACAGCATTTGGTGGATCCATACCTGTAAATTGAATTGAACTAGCATTGTCTAGATCACAAGCACTAACTTCCATTTTTGCATTTGTGGTCAACCAAGATAAATGATTTTGTGAAAAATTGATTGGAAATTCTGATGCCTTTAATTTTTGCTTTTCTTTGTATGATTCATATATTAACATATGTCTCTTTGAATAAGCTTCAAAAATCTGCGATAAATATTTATCACCGACAATAAACGTAACATAAGATGTTGTACCAGAATGTAAGATTTTATTTTCTTTTATAATCATGGAATCAAATTTACTTGATAAAGAAACCATTGGGTCATCTTGCCGAGAATCTTCTTCCCCCTCACTATTAGTGAGTTCAGGCATTATATTACTATAGTTTGATATATCGATATTATTCATCTGTAAGATCCTTTCCAACTTGTTAATTTGAAGTTTCAATTTAATGATTTCATTATTCAAATTGATTTTGGGCACGACCGATGGACTGGATTTTGATGAAAGTGCATATTTACATAGGTCTTCCGCTTTGCTTTTAACACAATTTGCACATGGCTTTTGACGATCACACTTTAGTTTCCTCTTCCTGCAATGGTCACAGGAAGTTGGAACTCTGTTTCTTGTCTTTTTCATTACTTTATCAGTGGGTGATGTTTTATCCATTTTGAGAGAAATTATTATTAGCGTATGCTTTTATTTATGAGAAACTTCAAGTTCTAATTATTTTAATTTGTAATATTAAACTGATATATTCTAAAAAATATTTTGATGATTGAACCCAAATTAAGAGTGACTAAGCAAAATAAAGATATTAAAGAGTAAACTTGTTCTTTTTTCTGCTAAAACAATGTCTTTCCCTTCAAAAAAACACAAGTACAACAATTCAGTGGCAAATCTTGTCTGGAAAAATAACTTTCACGTACAAGCATATTTTGATTAAATCCGCTCTTTACGTGCATACACAATATTTAGTTTTTGTTATTCATGGAAATATGAATTCTTCTCCGAGTGAATACTAAATAGGATGGTTTTCGTAACGTTTTTTTTTCTAATAAAATTATTATTAAATAGGTTATAGATAACATACGCTGCAAAGAGAGAAAAGAAAATGGAAAATAAAAAGGAGGGAAGTTGTAAGAAAGAGAAAAGTGTAAAGGAAAAGAAATAAAAAAAGAGAAATAAGAAAAACAGTAGAGGAAAAGGGAATCAAAAATGATCAAAATTATTGGATTATATTAAATATATGAGGAACTGATTAAAAGAAGGAGTTGATTTATTAACAAAAGGAAAGCATAGTTTATGCTGTTAAATAATAAAATAGTTGTAATACATAACTTTAATCTTTCCATTTCTTCATTTTATTTTTCTGTAATCAATTGTTTTGGCCAATTTCAATCAATTTTTTCAATAAATAGTTTAGTATTCATCATCTGCAAACGTATCTTGTGCTAACTCAAGATAATCTTTTTCTAAAGCGGCCAAATCTTCTCTTGCTTCAGCAAATTCACCTTCTTCCATACCTTCACTCACATACCAATGAACGAATGCTCTCTTTTTATACATTAAATCAAACTTTTTGTCAATCTTTTGCCATGCATCAGCAATTGCAGTTGTGTTAGAAAGCATACAAACAGCTCTATCAACATCTGCCATTTGAGATTCTGGAGATTGAGTTGGCTTTTCATAACAAATACCGATTTTGAAACCAGTTGGACACCAATCAACCATTTGAACACTCTTCTTAGCCTTTGCAATCGCAACTGCATTTTGAACATCTCTACTAACAACATCACCTCTATATAACAGACATGTTGCCATATATTTACCTTGTCTTGGGTCACATTTAACCATTTGATTACCTGGTTCAAAACAAGCAGCAGTAATTTCATTTACAGAGTTAGCTTCATGAGTTACCCTTTCCTTTGATATAACTGGAGCATAAGAAACCAATGGGAAATGGATTCTTGGATAAGGAACTAAATTAGTTTGAAACTCGTTCAAATCAACATTTAATGAACCATCAAATCTCAATGACGCGGTAACAGATGATACAACCTGTGCAATTAAAGCATTCAAATTGTTGAAACTTGGTCTTACAATACCTAAGTTTTTACGACAAATATCATAAATTGCTTCATTATCAACCATAAAAGTACAATCTGCATTTTCTAACGTTGTATGGGTTGTTAAAACAGTGTTATAAGGTTCGACAACACTGGCATTAACCTTAGGAGATGGGTAAACTGCAAATTCTAATTTTGCTTTCTTAGCATAATCAGCTGAAAACTGTTCTAACAGTAAAGAACCTAAACCCGAACCTGTACCACCACCTAATGAGTGAGTGAACAAAAAACCTTGTAAACCATCACATTGATCTGCCATTTTTCTAACTCTATCATCAATATCATCTAATAATTCCCTACCGACGGTATAATGACCCCTTGCATAATTATTTGCCGCATCTTCTTTACCACTAATCAGTTGTTCAGGGTGGAATAAATTTTTATATTTACCAGTTCTAACTTCATCAATAACATTTGGTTCTAAATCAACATAAAGTGCCCTAGGAACATATTTACCAGAGCCCGTTTCACTAAAGAACGTTGCAAAACCTTCTTCACCACCTTTTGGTTTAGTTAAACCTTCTTGTAAATAACCATCTGGTGTAATACCATGTTCCATAGAATATAATTCCCAACAACTGTTACCAATTTGACAACCAGCTTGTCCGACTATAACAAAAAAAAAGATAAAAAATCAAGGTTCATAATGTTAGTAATTTATTTCTAAAAACAAACTCTAAATCAAATCATGTTAAAAAGATTTTAAAAAAAAAGAGCCAATGATAGGTGTCTGATCCCATATCATCTGTCTTTAGTTATGGTGCTTGGGACATACCGTTAACTGAAATAACTTCTCTCATGTTGCTTGTATGTACAATTCTCTTTGTGTTGGATGCTGAGTGCTCTGTTCCAAAGACAGGATGCGTGTAGTTGCCTCCGTGTTTTACTTTGAAACTTGTTTGTTTACTTTTTGTTGTTTACTGATCCGTTTTCAGAAATTCTAATTTTCGCATTTTAGTTTTTTCATGATAAATCGTATTTTCATAAAACACTGAGCCGATCGACTTATCGATACACGTTGTTTTTGATCTGTATGGTGGTGCTAGACACACTTCAGTACACCAGGAATGCCGGATACACTAGGCCCTTATAATAATACTTCATAGAATAATCTTATTACAATTATACATATACTGGCAAAAATCACATTTTATTATCAGATCTATTAATCACAAAATTCTGCCATGGGTTAGTGGGTACCACAATGAAAAAAATTGCAGAATGAAAAAATAGTTGCTTTCTAATCCGTTTCCAATGAAATAAAAAAATAAAAAAAATTCTTAATCTGATATTTTTAAGATGGTAGCGTTGGAAATACGGTAAACAAATTGGAATTTAACAAAAAATTAGGAGATTCAAATGGATTTAACAAAATAATTGATACATCTATTCAACAAGACAGACTTGGGCAATCATGCACAAATGATCACTAGGATACTCGTTTTCACGAGGTTGACCAGGTCCCATTTCCTCTGGATGGGGCATTTTCAGTAATTTTTCAAGAATAACATCATTATTTTTTTCAAATTCGGCTAGCTCTTCAACTGCTTTATTATCTGAATCAACTGTCCAGTCTCTGATCAAAAATATATAATCTAAAAGTCCGCGCCATGTATGTGCCCAATTCGAGAAAAATGGTTCATTTCTATCATTATCCTTACCTGCATTATTAGGATCAATAATATGATAGCCAACTGAATATAATGAAACTGCTCGTAGTGGTAAATCATTATGTAGCTTTTCAATTTGACTCACCAACAATTCTTGTTCTTTTGTTGCAACAAAACTTTCAGGAACAGGATCTTTTGGTTGATTTTCTCCAAACTTTTCAATGTTTCCACCTTCTTCCTCCTCACCAGAGCCACCTTCTCTTAACGAAGAAAATTGGAATGATGTTGAACATGAAATAACCCTTTTACATCTATCATCATATTTGATAGGTTTACTTGTAATAGAGAGATATGGTGAATCATATGGTTGTGAATTAAAATCACCAGCAAAAAACTTCCATACTTTTTTGATATTTGGATGCAAGATTAGAACACGTTTTTCAAATTCCTTAGATTTAGATAAAACAATATATGTTTGTCTTGTTCTTTCATATGTTCCAAATGGATGCCAGAATAAATGTGCTGTACCTATGCAAATCACTTTATTCGGGTCTGATTTTAGAGCTAATGCAAGAATTAATCCGACGTTCTTAGTTATAGTCCTTGGATCAATATTTCCCGATTTTTCATTATCGAAATCAATATGACAGGTATCAATCAAGTTAAATAATTTGCTTTTATAAAAAATGGAAACTCCGTGATTTTTATCATTACCTCTATTAAACTTTGTTTGATATCCCAATTTTTCCAACTCGGGTCTCCAGAAAGTTTTATATTGTAGAAAATCAACTTCTTGTAAACAAAGAATATCACAATTGTAGTCTTTTAATTCCTGTATTAAAACTTTCGAACGTTTTTGCCATTTTAAGATATCACCATTGTCTGGGAATAGTTTTCTTCTGATTAATGCTTGTGCTAATAGATTATATGTCATAATTTTTAAACTTATGACATTTCCACCGTGTTTTGGATTAGCATGTGGAATATCAATCATTTCTCTTTTGATATATCTAGATACATTACTTTGCAAATTATCAGGGTCGATACCTTGTGCAATCAATTCTGCTCTCTTTTTTGCCTTCTTTTCTTCTCTTTCCTTCCTCATTTTTGCAATATATTCTGGAGTAAGTAGTTCTTTTGGAACTTTACCACCTTTTCCTTTCTTTTTGAACTTTTTAGGTTCCTGTTTATTAATTACACCATTATCATTATTTTCGGTTTGTGAAATACTGAGTTTTTCAATTTCGGTGATAAGAGAATTAGCTAATTTTGTTTCAGCTTGCTTTAAAACATTATCATTAGACATTTTCTTAATCAATTAAAGCTTTTATGTTAATTAATTGAAATATGATGATTTTCAAAATTGATGATAAAAAGGAAAAACTGGTTTTACAAGAAAGAAAAGAATTTAATGTATGGCACTGTCATGAAATTTGATTTTTTTTTTATTTAAGATCTCAACAATTAAATCTCAACGAACCTTTACAACACTCTTCACTCTTCACGTACTAATTACATTCATATTTCATTATCAATGTCATCAATGTCTACTTCCAGCAGTTCTAAAATATCAGAATCTAATACTGTAACAGGAATATCCAATACAAAAAACGATATTGTAAACCTAATTCAACTTATTACGATGCGTAAGAAAGAATGTGATGATATGGAAAATGAAACACGATATTTAAAAGAATATGTCTCTTCTTTTATCACAATGGGAGATCTGAAGAAATGATAATTGTTAGAGTGGCGGTTTATCAGCACGAAAACGATATGAAAAGATGAAAAGGTTTTCTTTTTGGAACAGGGCAACATGAATTAGAAGAATTTAATTAATTTGCCTTCATAAGAACAACTCTCTATTTGTTCTTTACTTCTAAAAACATAAAACCATCAAGCAACGACATGAATTTATCTAGGCCTAATTCTATTGCAAATGAATGTGAAGTCACCAGATCTTTTGCAAGAGGAGAAAAAAATTATAGTGGCGGGGTATATCTTTCCGTTAATGATAATTCAACTGTTTTAGAAAAATCCAACACTTTGAATCGCCAAAAATCCCAAAATAACTTACCCAATTTAAATTCCAAGTTATTTAAGAAAAATAAAAAAACATTTACTCATGATGAGAATTTGGGTGTAAATTCAACTAATAAATACAATAAAGCTACTGGCTTATTTCCAAGGGATGATAAAATTCCTCAAAAGTTTAGACTAGCTGAACTGAAATATAAGAAGGGTCGTGCAAGTACACCTGGATCATTTTTACAAATACATAGTATCAATAGCTCGGATATTTCGCCTCATAATTTAATGAGCCATAATACAAACTATTCATCGAATTTGAAGAATACAGAAGATAATAAGTTTACTTCCAACGTGAATACTCAAAAACATGAAAAATTTACAAATGTTGAAATTAAAAACAATAAAATCAAATTGTTAAATGATGATGCCGAATTAGATCTATTTCACGTTGGAAAGAGAAACACGGCTGCAAGCCCATTTTTTCAAACAATTGAGTTTGACCCACGTACAAGCAACGATACTGGTATTTTATTGAAAATTTTGAACTTCGAATTTGAAAACTTAGATATGCTTGATTTTGAAACTCTAAATGATATTGAGGAGAATGATAAAAAGGAAAATAGTCCAATTCCATGGTATAGAAAATATTTAGATACTGATAGATATTTGAGTTTGTTTAGTAAATATATGAAATCATTTTCTCCATTAACGAAAGAAGAATATAATAAAAGATATCCTTGGGATAAATTTTATGATCCGGAATTATACTTCAATGTTGATTTGACAGGGAACGATGTCGGTGAATTGAATATGGATATGATCCCCGATCAAATTAGAGCTTCTACTAGAGCTCCTTACAGCTGTCAATCAGCTTACCGAAAGAGCAAATATAATTATGTTCCATCAAAATTGCGTTAAAAAATTGCTGGTTAAAAAAAAAAATGCTAATTAATTTTACAAAAAGGTCCACTTGAGAAGAAACGTTAATTTATTACACTATTCAAACCACTGCTGTTTTCTAATCTCCCATAGATCAGTATTTTTTTTGAGTTTTTTCATTGTGTTTGTATATATACTTGCTCCAGCCCATGGCCCTAAAGCTTTGATGTTTGAAATTTCTTCGGAAATAGTGTTAGTATTGCTTCGTTCCTTTAGATATTCTTTTAGATTGCCAGTCAATAACTCATTAAATCCTATTAAATTTGATAAACCACCCGTAATTATAATTTTGCTTGACAATATTTTCTTTAAATCTATAGGTAATTTTTTTTCAATCAATTCCACAATCAATTGAATAATTGATAGTTCATCATGATCATGATTATTGGTATCAGATGCTTTGAAACATACCCTTTTGATCACATCTACTATTAATTTACTATTTATGAAATATGGGCCACAAACAATTGTTTTATCATCTCCACTTTTTATACTTTCAATTTCAAATATTGCGTTCTCAATATGTTTGAATGAAACTTTAGAAATATCAAATCCACTAGATTCCAAACTTGATAATATCGTATAATGGATCATTGCACCCGCTCTATTTGTAAATGATGATAGATTAGTTAAAACTCTGCTATCAAATATTGCATTAATAGAGGTGAACGACCATCCGATATCAATCACTATTGCAGACGTTGAGCCGGATGAAATAGATGTCATTAACGGGGCTGATAATATTACAACTGATCTCATTAGAAATTTATCTATCAAAACATCAGATATTATTTGAACGTAAAAATCAGGGAATGTCGAATTGTTTAATAATATGAGCTTCGAATTAATGGTATTGATGCCACAATTAAAAAATATTTTGGTGAATAACTTCCGTAAATGAATTTTCAAATCATTCTGAAAAATTTCATATTCGTTATAGACCAGTAAATCAGGATGAAACAGAGATTGGAAGTTTAAGAGATCATCGGAGATGATATTCTGCAGCTTTAAATCGGTTTCGGACAAGTGCATATCTTGATTATGGCAAGCCGGGTTTGAATGATCATTTATATTGATTGCTTCGTCTTGAGAAATGCTGAAATTTTGAGGTTCAGAGAAGTTATAGGTATTGAATTTACCAATCGGTTTAGACAGTCCTTCTAACCCGCATTCGATGCTTCTTGATCCCAGTTTAAGGATAATATTGGGCCCTTTTACCGAATCCATTATTTTTAATAAAAAAAAGAAGAAGTAAAAGTCTCCAAAAACAAGAACTACATGTAGAACACCAAAAACCGATCATCTGATTGAGTGTTTTGATTGTTCTGGCGGATTTAAAAGAATGCGGGTGAATTTACTGGCAGACGTTCGATTTATCGGTTGTTTCAAAATTAATGGGATGAGAGTTTTTGCCGAAAAATGGTGGAAAGGCGTGAAGGCTCATTGATCTCAACACTTTGGGTTAAGGCTCATTTTTCTGGCCTGGATGTAGATTTACTTCTTCTTTGCTATTTAGTTTACTACTCTTATGGAATAACCAAAACTACTACAAGTAAATTAAATGTCAAGACCCGAAGAAATGGATGGAATGTCTGGTGTTGGAAATATCATCTTAGTTGATCAATTACAAGATTTAGGTATCAATGCTGGTGACATTCTTAAACTTAAAACAGCGGGTATTTATTCAGTTTCTGTATGTACTCCTACTAATTGGAATTTTATAATGTATAAGAAAAGATAATACTAACACCCGTTCATAATATAGACCGTTATATCAACCACAAAGAAAAACTTAGCTAAGATCAAAGGTCTTAGTGAAATAAAAGTTGAAAAAATCAAAGAGGCCTCCAATAAGCTTGTGAATTGTGGTTTTGTATCTGCATTGGTTCAATGTGATGTCCGTAAAAGAGTTATAAGAATTTCAACCGGTTGTAAATCGTTTGATCAAATGTTAAATGGTGGTATAAGCACAATGTCAACTACAGAAGTATTCGGTGAATTTCGTACAGGTAAGACACAATTATCTCATACTTTATGTGTTACAGCTCAATTACCAAAGGAGCAAGGCGGTGCTGAAGGTAAAGTTGCTTATATTGATACCGAAGGTACTTTCAGACCCGAAAGAATCGGTGAAATTGCAGAAAGGTATGGTATGGACCCGCATCAATGTTTGGAAAATATATCCTATGTGAGAGCATTGAATAGTGAACATCAACACGAATTGGTAGAACAATTAGGAATGTATTTGAGTCAAGGTGGCTACAGATTGATTATCGTTGATTCAATTATTTCATTATTTAGAGTTGATTATAGTGGTAGAGGCGAGTTGGGAGAACGTCAGCAAAAGCTCAATCAACATTTATCAAAACTTGGTAGAATTGCAGAAGAGTTTAATTGTGCTGTTTTCTTAACAAATCAAGTCCAATCAGACCCTGGTGCAAGTGCATTATTTGCCAGTGTTGATGGTCGTAAGCCTGTTGGAGGTCATATTTTAGCCCATGCTTCGCAGACTCGTATTTTACTTCGTAAAGGACGTGGAGATGAAAGAATTGCCAAGATTCAAGATAGTCCAGAATGTCCAGAAGGTGAATGTACTTATATTTTAGGTCTGGGTGGTATCATGGATGTGAGTGAATAATAAAGGCGCTATCAGTAAAAGTCATCGCTTAATTTCTAATTTCTTTACTTTTATTTGTATCATGTTTTTACGTTTATTTAAAGCCAAATAAATAATATTATATATTTTCTCTATCTAACAAACAATAGTTCAATATCAATGGGTGCAGTATTATCATTGCCACTAGCACCAATAAGTATAGTTGGATCTTGGATATCGTCATGCTTGGGAGTTTCAATATGTTCATGTTGTATGAACAAAAATGTCAATCCATTAATGAACACATTTAAATCATCAATTGCCACGAGAATAATGTATGCTGTTATTTTCATGCTTAATAGTATATTGTCGTGGGTTGCAATGTCACATTCACTTACCAAACTAGCTGAAAAACTAACATGGGGGTTGTTTAAATTTGGAAATGCATTTTGTAAAGACGAAACTGGCTGTATCGGATTCACAAGTGTTCAAAGAATCAACTTTTCGCTAGCTGTTTTACACCTAATATTAGCAGGATTATTATTTGGCGTTAAATCAACAAAAAATCCAAGAGCTGTTATACAAAATGGATACTGGATGACAAAACTTTTTGTTTTAACTACATTTATTGTGGTCAGCTACCTAATACCTGATAAGTTTTTTGTTGTGTGGGGCAACTATTTTTCAATCATTTTTAGTACTTTATTCATTGGAATTGGATTGATATTACTAGTTGATTTTGCTCATGAATGGGCAGAAACTTGTATTGAGAAGATTGAAGAAGGCGAAATCTATTTAGATGACGAAGATGATTCAATTGGTTTATGTAACTTCCAGGGTGCAAACTTTTGGAAGAAACTGTTAGTTGGTGGTACTCTAATAATGTATTCGGGTGTTATTATAATGACAATAATAATGTTTATCTATTTTGCTCAAGATGGATGTACAATGAATAAAACAGTTATTCTAATTAATTTGATATTCACGCTTTTAATTACAGGTTTATCGATCACACCAATGGTTCAAGAATATAATTCAAACGCCGGGATAGCTCAATCTTCAATGTGTTGTATTTACAATACTTATTTAGTATTTAGTGCATGCTTAAGTGAACCAGATGACAAACTATGTAATCCTTTGATTAGATCATCAGGTACTAGAACAATTACGATTATGGTTGGTGCAATTTTTACATTTGGTGCAGTTGCTTATACTACTACTAGAGCAGCTGCTAATTCTGCATTTAACCATCACGTTGAAATTGATGATACTCTACATCATCAGACAATGGAAGTTTTAGTTGCAACTGAACAACCAAATTTCAAACGTGACATGAGATATCAAGCATTAAAGCAAGCAGTAAACGAAGGTTCATTGCCAGAAAGTGCACTTTCAGATCCCTCATATTATGATGATTTAAGCGATAATAATGATGATAACGATAATGATTTAGGAGAAGAGAAAAACTATACCAAATATAGTTACGTTTTATTCCATCTTATTTTTTTTCTTGCCACTCAA
Source organism: Pichia sp. NRRL Y-12827 (assembly GCA_030570315.1). NCBI lineage: Eukaryota > Fungi > Ascomycota > Pichiomycetes > Pichiales > Pichiaceae > Pichia > Pichia sp. NRRL Y-12827. The sequence goes on from JAJLVN010000003.1 coordinate 142,286, forward strand.
TACATTGCAGCACTTTTGACAATTAATGTTGGTGTTACTGATAGTGGTAGTGGAATGTTTATTCCTGTTGGTAGAACATATTTTAATACCTGGTTAAAGATTGTTTCTTCATGGGTTTGTTACAGTCTTTACGGATGGACATTAGTAGCACCAGTCGTATTTCCAGATAGATTTAATTAGTGCTTTTGTAGCTTAATG
>JAJLVN010000003.1:142583-307886 GCA_030570315.1 Pichia sp. NRRL Y-12827
TTTTTTTTTTTTTTTTTTTTTTTTTTTTTTTTTTTTTTTTTTTTGAATTTTGAATTTTGAATTCTCAGTTTTTCAGCGAATTTTTTTCTATTTTAAAACCCGTTGTTCCCTCTTGTTTGGTCCAATAGTGAGAAATGCATTTTCCTGAGATCTACAAAAAAATTTACAACAAATCGATCGACAGCACTCAATGACAGAGACAACACAACTAGACACAAAAAACGAAAACGACATGTTCCCTGGACTAGCCAGCTATCGCCAACTGAAAACACATTTTCCATCTGCCCGTGTGAAAAAACTACTGCAAAGTGACGAAGACATTGGTAAAGTTGCACAGGCTACACCACTAGTGGTTGGTCGTGCAGTTGAATTGTTTATGTCTGCACTTGTTGAAAAGACAGTGGAAGAAGCTAGCCATGGTCATAGCAAGAAAGTGACTGTTGCAATGTTGAAGAAGGTGATAGAAGACAATGAAGAATTTGATTTTGTGTTGGACGTGTGTGACAAATATAGTGACCGCAAGGATAAAGAAAAAGAGAAAGAGAAAGAACACACATGAATTCTATAAATATTTTCCCATCAACTAATCTCTAGTGATGAAGTCATTGGTTGTAAGAATAGACTCAGACCGAAAAAAAAAGACATCATGATGATCGAATATTTTTCAAACTACGACGTATTCGCACGTCCCGGATCTGTCAACATGGCAAAAATATTATCAGTGCAGTTATACTTTATCTTAACCGTATTTCTTATCTATTTGGTATTCTTGTTCTTCCTGTTCTTCCTGTTCTTCCTGTTGTTCCTGTTGTTCCTGTGTAGAACTGTATACTACAACTACAATTACATCGATCTAGAAAAACAATGCCTGAACAAATTTATTACGCTGGTGTGGATGTTGGTACCGGTTCTGCAAGAGCAGTTATTGTGGATACTAATGGTAACATATTAGGTCTTTCAGAAAGACCAATCACTAGGCATGAACTGAAAGAATATCATATCACTCAATCATCAACTGAAATTTGGGACGCAATTTGCTATTGTGTCAAATCTGCTGTCTCTCAATCAGGCGTTGATAATTCTAAAATCTTAGGTATTGGATTTGATGCAACTTGTTCATTAACTGTGATTAATAATGAAACCAATGAGCCAGTGGCCGTAGGTCCGGATTTTAATGATTCCTATGAAAATATTATTCTTTGGATGGACCATCGTGCATCAATTGAAACTGATCAAATTAATGCAACTAATGATGATTGTTTGAAATATGTTGGTGGTAAAATGTCAATTGAGATGGAATTACCTAAAATTAAATGGTTGAAAAATAATATGCCTGATAAAATTTTTGAAAAATGTAAATTTTATGATTTGGCTGACTACTTAACAATGAAAGCCACAGGTAAAGAAACAAGATCTTTCTGTTCAACTGTGTGTAAGCAAGGTTACATTCCAGGCGGTATTACAAATAGAAATGGATGGTCAAAAGATTTTTTAACTAAAATCGGTTTAAATGAGTTATGTGAAAACGATTTTGAAAAACTGGGTGGATTAGATGGTGTCAATGGTAAATATTTAACAGCTGGTGAAACAATTGGTCCATTGAGTCAGATCTCAGCTCAAGCTTTAGGATTAACACCTAATTGTTTTGTTGGTTCAGGTGTTATTGATGCATATTCTGGTTGGATTGGTACAGTTGCAGCACCGACCAATTTACCAATTGCTGAACTAGTTACGCAAGATAACAATAAGAAAGGTTTAAGCAAAGGTATTGGTAGATTAGCTGCAGTAGCAGGTACTTCAACTTGCCACATTTGTATTGAGGAATCTGAAATTCTAGTCCCCGGTGTTTGGGGTCCATACAGAGATGTTTTAGGTAAAAATTACTGGTCTGCAGAAGGAGGACAATCAATGACTGGTGCATTATTAGCACATGTTTTATCTACGCACCCCGCATATGCAGAATTGGGTGTTTTATCAGAAACATCAAACTTATCAAAATTTGAATATTTAAATTCTAGACTAGAAAATTTAAAAATCATTAGAAAAGAAAGATCTGTTGTTTCATTGGCCAAGAATTTATTTTTTTATGGTGACTTTCATGGTAATAGATCACCCATTGCTGACCCAAACATGAGAGCTTCAATTATCGGACAATCAATGGATGTCTCTTTAGATTCATTAGCAATTGAGTATTTAGCTGCGTGTGAATTCATTGGTCAACAAACAAGACAGATTGTTGAACAAATGGAAAACAGTGGTCACAATATAAAGGCCATTTTCATGTCTGGTGGACAATGTAGAAATGGTTTACTAATGAGACTTTTGGCAGATTGTACGGGGTTGCCAATTGTAATTCCAAGATACATTGATGCATCAGTTGTTTTCGGTACAGCAATGCTTGGGGCAGTTGCAGCTGAAGATGCGATCAAGTCTTTAAAGTTAAAAAATGGTGATAAGTTATACAAACCCTTACAATTCAAAAACACGAATACGCAAGATAATGATATTCCGCCTTCTCCATATACTGCCCCAACAGCCACAACATCTGTCACCTCAATCAGTGCGCTGAACAGCAGAGATGGTTTTCCATTCCCGCTCACACAAGTGTCTCCAACTTTACCGAGAGTTGATTCCGGGTCAGAATCAGAAGGTATCACATTCAATCCAACAATAAAAGCACAAGCTAAAGCTACCGAGAGAGTTCGTGCTTCATCGCCATTGAGTATTGTATCAACAAAAGCAACCAGTGTCGAAGAAGATGAAGAGGATGAAGAAGAAGAGGAATCAGCAGCGGATAAATTATGGAGAGTTATGTGCAAGCTTTCAAGTACGGGTAGTGTGATCTTCCCATCTGACAGCAGTCATCCTGATAGAAAGCTATTGAAGACCAAGTACAAAATATTTCAGGACCAGATTGCTACACAACAAAAGTATAGAGCCATGGTTGCTGAAACAGAAGCAGCCATTGAACACTATCTATCCCTCTAATCAGTATAGGGAAAAGTATTCCCTTTTCATAACATTTACAGTGCCTTCTCTATATAATATTAAACTAGTACACCCACTTATTATACCCTTTCATAGGTAACAAACTGACGCATTCTAAAATTGGAAACTTCAAAATGACCAGCCCAAAAGCGACAGCTGGCACCCCGGAGTTGGCAGGGCAGGGCCATAATATGCCCACATCGGACAAATGATGATGTGGTCTCAGTGGATATTGTATACTGTTCATTATACTACTTATGTGCCATTCTTTCTACTTTGCTGGTCTGTTGATATCTCGGTTACTGTTTCTTTTACCTTGAGTCGCAAGTATTGATACGTTAAATCCTGGAAACATGACTTTATCTTCACACATTGACCCAGATACCATTGAGGACAGGATCTTCCGGGACTCTACCAGTAAATCATTACTTATTACCAAGTACTTCAACAAGTTTGCAAAGAAAGATAATAATTTATTTAATAGTACAGCTGCCAATGCAACTTCATCACAGCCAGAAACGCTAGTTGCTAGATTCCATGGAATTGCCAATAAGTTCAAGATTCCAGAAAACGGTATTCCGGCACAACTAGCCTATGAGATGGTTCATGACGACCTGACATTAGATGGTTCTACTGAACTTAATCTAGCATCGTTTGTTAATGTTCATACTGAAAATGAATCATTGAAATTAATTGTTGAAAATTTAACCAAGAATCTAGCGGATTGTGATGAGTATCCTGCAATGATTGAATTGCAAGATCGTTGTATTTCTATTATTTCTAATTTGTGGAATGCCCCATTAGAAGTTACTGATACGGATGTTAAAACTCCACATCAAAGTGACACTTTCAGCAAATGGAAAAGTAGAGCAATCGGTACCCCATGTACCGGTTCATCCGAAGCAATTATGCTTGGTGGTTTGGCAATGAAAAAAAATTGGCAGGCAAAGAGAAAGGCAAAGGGTTTACCATACGATAAACCTAATATTCTCATGGCATCATGTTGTCAAGTTGCTTTAGAAAAGTTTGCAAGATATTTTGATGTTGAAAACAGATTAATTGGTGTGTCCGATAAAGATTTTTTAATTGATCTTAACAAGATTAAAGAGAACTTGGATGAAAATACCATTGGTATTTACGTTATTGTTGGTTCAACCTTTACTGGTGGTTTTGAAAACGTTGAAAAAATTTCAAAGATATTAGATGATTTTGAACAGGAAACAGGAATTTGGATTCCTATTCATGTTGATGGTGCATCTGGTGGTTTCATTGCACCAATAATTTATCCGAACTTAAAATGGGATTTCAGAATTCCAAGAGTCATGTCAATTAGTGCCTCTGGTCACAAGTTCGGTTTGGTTACTGCAGGTTTAGGTTGGGTCATCTTTAGAGATGAAACTTGGTTGCCAAAGGAATTAAGGTTTCAATTACAATATCTTGGTGGTTTAGAAGAATCTTTCAGTTTGAATTTCTCTAGACCTGGTTATCAAGTTATTCATCAATATTTTAATTTCATAAGATTTGGTAAAAGTGGCTATTATGAAATTTTTGACAACTGTTTAATTAATGCAAGGTTATTATCATTATTCTTAGAGGAAACCAATTACTTTACATGTATTTCCAATTTACATTTACCAAATGGTGTTACCACTAGAAATAGACCTAACAACATATCTTCAACAATAACACACTCAATGATAGACCAACATGATAAATTCAACCCTGCATTACCTGTTGTTTCATTCCAATTAACTAAAGAATTTATTAAACAATATCCTGAAATTCCACAATCTTTAATTTCAACAATGTTAAGAAATAAAAAGTGGATTATCCCGAATTATCAATTACCGAGAATTAATGTACCAAAAGTTGATGAAAATGGTGAAGAAATCGATGATGATGAAAGTTTACTTAATGAAGTCAATGGTGAAAACAATGAAATTTTAAGAGTTGTTGTTAAATACAATCTAACTGCTCAACTATTGGATAAATTAATGCACGATATTGTTGAAACTGTAGAAATGTTAATCAAGTCCGTTGAATTGGTTAGAAAAAATGTCGACAAATTAAAGACTAATGGTGAAGATGTTAATAATGATTTAGTTTATGATATGTTATTAAGTATTTCTAATGATGGTGACGAAAGGTTGATCAAATTTAAGAAAAACAAAAAAAGTGAAGCAAAAGTTGTTTGTTAATTTTTGAATATATATATGTTTATATTTTATTGCAATTTACACACAAAAGATGTAAGAACCTATTAAATTCATGTAAATTTATTAACTTTTGATTTGGCCATATTTAATTTGTTAGTACTTTGATCAACTTGCATATCCAACCCATCAAGTAATTCATTTTGAATCGTTAATTCTTCATTAACAGCAACACCAAGTTGCCTTTGCCTTCTAATTACATCATGCAAAGCATCCAGTTCTTCATTTTGTGATTTCATTTGTTGTTGTTGCACTTGCAGTAATCCCGTGTTATCATGCTTTCTGGTTTCCACAGTTTCTTTCGCCTTGCCAAATGTACGTCGCCCGCTACCAGATGTAGTGTTGAATAAATCATTTGATGTATTGGTATCTTCAACTTTTACTTCTTCTTTAAAATTCATTTTCTTTAGCATTATATTTAAATCAGATAATTCGGTATCAACGGAGTTTAATAGTTCTCTACGTCTTCGTATTTCACCAGATCCTAATTCGTTTGTATTTGATAAATATTGTTTTAATAAATCAATTTTGGTTTCACATTTTCTTAAATTCTTCCTGGCATCAACAGTGTTCCCGGAATTAAACATTTTCGTTCTTGAATCCTGTATTAATGATTTAATCACTTTATATATATCCATCCATTGTTGTGCAGAATCTATCTTATCTGTAGTTGAATTGAGTAAATTTGTAGTTAATTTTAAACCTGCATTGGGCTTTTCTTTAAGCATATTCATTTCAAACATGGTCGATTTAGGGATATTTAAGAAACTTAAAACACAATCTAGTACCCTTAGTTCTTCATTATTCAGGATAACTTGCAAAAAACTAGTCAATCCTGTTTTCCGTTCGTTAACAATTTTATTATTACTTTTCAAAAATGATGTATATTTAGAAGGTAGTTCGGGGATGTGATCAATATTTTTACTGGCGTCAAGTAACAGTGATTTTCTTAATTCCAAAAAATCACTAAATCGTTTGCTGATTCTGAATCTTTCTGTCTTAAACTTATTAAAAATTAATTCAATTTCAAGATCATACAAAAGATAATTTCCAACGGGTGTCGTTGAAGATATATAAACTTCTATGTGCTGCATTTTAGTATAGTGGGTAAATTTCCCACAAGTTTGTTTAAGAACTAGAGGATCCCGGCAAGTATATTGTTCAATAAAATATGAAAATAAAAAAATACACATTTCAAACCCATCAGTTCGCTCAGGTTTTCCAGTTTAACTTCACTTCAAGAAATACCCTAGTTTTTCTTTTTGTTACGAATGCAAAAGAACAATCAATAATTAATACAGAAAAGGCACAGCATGAGTACTCCATATATCAGTACAGCTCTTGTTGGATTAGCACATAAAAGCGATATTCTTGGTGTTTGTGTTTGTGATAAATTTACTATCACATGCTCATCAGATGGATATTTAAAATTATGGAAGAATAATTCATCGGAGAGAGAATTACATAGTGAAATATTAGTTGATCAGATTGGATTACACCATGTTTCAATTTTAGAAGATGTTGTTAATGCAAACAAAATTTTACTCATCTCAACGGTTTCATTTTCAGGTAGAATTTATATGTTCAAATTTGATTTTAATGATGATCAATTAATTAATTTGGAGTTCAATCCTTTGGATTGTGGACTAAATAAGAAAACTGCATTCTGGAGCCCGATTTTTGATACCAAGGTAGGCTCAACGATATTCGCATGTACAACAGTTACAGGAAGGGCAAAAATTTTCGATGTTTTAATTGAAAATGAAGAGATTAATTTCCAATTTAGAGGTGAACTATATGCAAATGATGATTCATTTGCAACTTGTATTTGTACCGATATTGAAAATAATAAAGTTGTTGTTGGTCATCAGAATGGTAATGCATATTTATATGACTTTAATCAATTAATTTTATCATACAATTTTGAATCTTATGGTTTGAAAACCTCAAAATCTTTGAATATTGTTAGATCTGTTGCTTTTTCTCCAAATAATAGTGAACTATTAGCGATTGCCAGTGATTCTGGCCCATTTGGTACAATCACTTTATATGATGTTAAATATGGGGAATATTTAGGTTCGTTTACAGTTTCAACACATTCTAATAACGTTGGTGTTGGAAATTTTGCACATTCCAAATGGTGTCTCTCAATTTCATTGAATAATGAAGGTACAAAATTAGTTTCATGTGGTTTAGATAACTTAGTTAGAATATGGGATATTGAATCAAGAACATGTCTCACATCAATTAAACTAAATTCCACAGATTTAGATGATGATGATGTTTCTAAATTAAATGATTTAGATGCAGCTGCTTGTACATGCGTGAAATTTGTTAACCAAGGTATTTTTAAAGAAGATGGACAAAATTCAGGTATAGTGGTTGTAGGATTTGATAGATCGATTCGGTGGTTTAGAGAGGCCGGGGGTATTTAGAAATGAAACAGAAAACTATATTGTGAGAAAAAATAAGGTTTTATACATTTAAAGAAGCCACTTGATTATGTAACTCTGGCCATTCCTCTTTTAATTGTACAAACAATTCACATTGTAAATTACTTTCACGATTAGTTGCAATATCGGGGTGGATGCCTAGAACAAGTATTAAAGTATTATTACCTGCCATTAATGCTGTGTATAGTGTGTAAGTTAATTGGGCGGATATTAGGAAACCACATGCTGGATATAAGTAAACTGATGGACTATCAGAATTGAATTTTGGGTTTTCGGTATATAAATATAACCAACAGAGTAAACCTGCTAACGCGCCAGTTAAGAATGAATACAATTTCAAAGTAGTATTGATAATACAATCGTTAAGAATAACGGACCACCCGTAATTCTTGAAAACATTAATGATCTCATGGGACGATTTGATGAAAGAATCACCATAAATACCAACATAAGAGAAAACATAAGCGTTAAAGTAACCTAGTAATTTTGCAACTAATGTTAAGATGAATGAAATTAGATTGAGTATCAAATAAAGTGGAGAACTGTTATCATTGATAAAATGTTCTATAAAATCAATCAAGTCAATTGAAAATTCTATGGCTGATACGATCAATGAACCCAAACAAATAGATCCAAATTCATATGTCACAGATGCTTTTAAGTTCTTCACTGAGTTGGCATATGTAATGATTTTTTCATAATACCATGAAGCATAAATTCCTGATAATGAAACCAAAACTATATTTCTGATAACTTCTAATGAATAAGCACCCGAGAACATTGTGAATAATGACGCAAGCAACTTCAAATGAGTGTAGGTTTTCCAATTCTGAAAAATAGTGGCAAGCAAGATAATATATGAGTATGAAAAAATCAAAGAAAGAAAGGACCCAACTAAAGGAATTATCATGATTAGTGGATTTCTTGAGACAATTGAAATTAAAATCTGTAACAAAACTGAAGATCTTTTTAATTTGGAACTGACAACTTTCAATGAAAATAAAGTTAGTAATGAGAAAAGCGTGAATATAAAACCAGTATGGTATACTTTATGTACAAAACATGAGATTGCAAGTCCTGCAAATAATGACGAATTAAGAATAAAAGCGCCCTTGAAGATGTTAACATAATTATTGGAGAATTTAATGAACAATGAGCCAAGTGCAAATGTTATAGTTATAGCTAAAAACATAGCTAAAAGAATAGGATATGTTTTCAGTTGTTCGGTGTCATTATTAATATCAGTAGCGTCCCAACATAAAGCAAACCAAAAATAAGCGTATGCTGTAAGACATGCCAAAAAGAATAGTGCAAACCCGATATCATTATAAGAGTGTTGTTTATCTCTCAATGAAGAATCGTCAACTAAGAACGTACTGCTTATCTTAGAATCAACAAGTTTGACTGTTGCCATTTGAGATACTAATAACTCCGTTGTAAAAATCTTGTAGCAATTCTGATGGATATGTTATATTGTCATAGATATAAATATTGATGGCCGAATCGAGAACTTGAGCGAAAACGGAAAACGGGCAACGCAGTTTTCCGTGCAAAATAGTTTATTAGATATTAATGATACTATTGAATATTAAACAGAACTAGATAAAACAGTTAGGTACATAAAGAAATAAAGAAGTCGTGACTGGGTAAGGAGAATAACGGGTGTTTGTCAGTCTGCAATTGTCAATTGTCAATTGCCGATGGCTAGCAAACCTAATCCTTGGAGACAATCCAGCAGGCATGGAGAATACCTGGAAACCAGGCACAGATGCAACAAATAATGTTTATACCCAAATCCATGCCGACACCTCTGGACATGAGGACAGCAAGGGGAGGGAAGACGATGGCAATGATGTAGGCAATGAGCTTTGAGGAATCCATTGTGGGTTGTATGGGATACGTTTGATAATTGCCGCAATTGGCCAGGAAGAAGCAAGAGGCAGTCGGGGGGGAGAGTGCTCGTCTTTATATGCCAGCAGCCAGAGCACGGCCAAAAAACAGGCTTGTCCGCACCTGTGCACATTGTCCACACAGTATCCATCTCTACAAGCCAATGCTGCTGCCCGTCTCGTGCTTCCTGGGGCCCAGCGGATACACCACCAACGTCGACATGAAAAGGCCCACAGTGATCCCAATGGCAATCTCAATCATCGTCACGCCAAACGTGAGTGTCCCCAGGTTTGTAGTCGTCGAGGCCGTGGAGTTACCCCGGTTTTGTAGCTGAACAAGCCCTGCCGAAAGGACGTTACGGGCGGCAAACCCTCCAGGAACAAGATTAAAGATACCACTGATCATGCTGGAAAACTTGGTGGAACAATAGCCAAATCTTTTGAAGGATTTCAACCACTTGTCGTAAATATTACTCAGTAATCCAACACCAAATGCTCCTAAGGCTGAATTGAGTTGTGTAAGTCCAAAATGTAATGACGAAAAATAGACAACTGTATATCCACAACATGCTATTATAACCATAATAGGTAATTGGTGAAGTTCCGCTTGACATGTCAGTGACATGGAAATACTGAATAGTGGTATAAACAAGATCCTCCATAGATCGCCAATACGTCCCATATTGGAACATGTTGTTTCTGTATATGCATTTCCATCAAACCATTCATACAAGGCAGACCCTAATGTTAATCCAAATCCTAAAAATAAAGAATAAATAATAGCATAAAACATACCAACAACTCCTGAAACAATAGATTTGCTCTGAATTTCTAATGCACCTCTTAAAATCATATAACCCGGTAAAATCATACATAATCCACTAATAGCAAGTGCACTGAAGCAGAAGTATTTACCGTTGTCAATTGATCCAACAGCTCTTGCAATAAAACTAACCATGATTGCTGATGCAACTTCAAAAACTGCAGAATAAATTGCATTTTTTGGTGCAATAACACACTGTAAAAACCCTAATATACCACCTAAAATAAATGCTATTGGCATATCTAACCATGCACCACTAAAAAATATTAGACTAAACATACTTGCTAATGCATATAGGAAAATCATCCAATAATTATTCAAAAAATCTTTACTCCGAAACAATTCATCTAACGCAATTGATGCCTCATCAACCCCAATTCTGTCAAAAACAACCTTTTCAAAAATGTCATGAGCTAAATCAAGCTTAGAAACATTAAGACCTTGTCCAACTCTTACTAATTTCAAATCGCTTGTTCTTGTAACGGGATCTGAAAAATTAGCTAACATCATACCAGGTAAATAAATGAATGTTGCATCAACTTCTAAAACTGTTGCCGTTAATGTCATATATTCTTCCAATCTATGATTAGGCGCACCAAAAAGCATAAATGCCTTACATAACTTCAACAAAAATTCCTGTCTTTGAATTGAAGCAACAATATGAACTGTAATTCTAGCTGCTTTTTCTCTCTTTGATTTCTTTTTGATCTTTTTAACTCTTTTGTCTTTTTTAACTTCTTTTGGCAATGAAAAATCAGGCAGTATAATTGGTTTTATATCTAAATCAGTATCTAAGTTCTTCATACTGGTATTACTCTTCCGTTTTAGTGGCTCCCTTGAACTTTCTCGACTATTAAATAGACTACCATTTCGAAATTTTCTAGCTTTATCACTAACTTTATGTTGAATGCTATTATTGGATGAGCCTTCATTATTCCTATTGTCATTGCCATCTGAATCACTAAAAATATCATAATTTGAAAAATCGGGAATGTAATTATAAAGCTTCATTATATTGGATGTGACGCCATTTTTAATTGAATCATCATGATCTCTTGAAGCATTACGTCTGTGATTATTTCTACTCTCATTAACTTCATCTAAAATTATATCAAATTCTGCTTGATTATGTGTTCTGTATGGTGATTTACCATGTACTAAATTATTTGCAAGTGCTAACAAATTTTTTGATGATTTGGTAGGTTTGGGTAAATTAGTTTCAAGATCATCGGGTATTTTACTAAAATCAGTCATATCATATTCTTCAACTGATTTTGCATTTCTCAAAGTTTCAATATCTTCATCAGCTCTGGTTCGCAAATGTCCTAATGAAATTTTTTGTGGTATATTATTAATCCATTTGAAAATCGTGCTTGGGTGTGATTCATTCTGTGTCTCATCAATATTATTCAAAGCATTGATAAGTAAATTGGAGTCTGTGCGATTTGAATCTTCAATGGATCCATCTAGTGATAAACAATTGTCGGCTTTCTTGCATTGTGTATGTGACCTTAACCCAGATTGTGTTCTAAAATATTGTTCTGTCGATGAAACTGTCTTTGAAGGATACACATATTCAGCAGTTGAATAATTTTTATCAATGCTGGAGCCACCTTCAGCATTTGATTCCACATCACTATCTGTGGAATAATCGGTACTTGAACTATCAACACCTATATCGGTAATTGATTTAGTGCTACCAATATTCCATTTCACAATTCCAGTTCTATTTCTATTTATAGTTTTATCAGTTTTTTCTTTTTCTTTCTCCTTGAGCTTTTTCAATACAGTTGATTTCAATTCATTATCCTTTAAAAATTGTTGTTCGAAATCATCATATATTTCCTTCTCAACTTCCTTTCCATCATGACTGGGTAATGGTACAATATCTAAATCGCCGGAATCAACAACTCGACTTTGATTGGTCTTGTGATCATTACTAAACTGAGGTAACATTGGCATTTGAATATTTAGCTCCACTTCTTCCATAATTGTTGCTGGATCTCGTATACTTGAGTTACTGAATGGATGATTTATATCGTATGTACCTGCTAACTTTGAATCAATACTAAATGGAGAGGGGTCCCTGTTTTTTGATCGAGATCTAGACCTTTCTTTTGATCTTGGTCTTGCCACCGCTCGTTGTGGTGGTGACAAAGATCGTATATTGTTATGCTTTCGTCCTCTATCTAAAAATTGATCCATCTTTTCCTCAAAATATTTATTATAAACAGTATATCTTCATGTTTTATGAAAGCAATAGAACTCATTCTATACTGGTGAAGTCCGATTATTATGGCAGTTGGCGACGAGATTCCGTCTCCACCCTTGCACCGCACAATAAAATTTTTTTATTTGGCAACAAAAATTTGTTGTTATTGATTATTTTGTCGATTACACTTGATTAATTGAATCTTGAAAAGGAGATTAAAATATATTGATTTGACATCAAGTATGGTAACCACTGACATATTTGTGGATGCGGCTCTAAAGCCGTATAAGTTCTATTTGTGCCCTCCATTAAATCAAAGTTCGAGATTAGTCCAAATGATTGAAGATAACGGTGGTCAAATTGTCACTGATTATACGCAAACATGTATTATAATATCAAGTAAAGAAAACCCAATACCTGCAAATCTTGAAGGTGCACATATTTATTCCTATGAATTTATTCAAGATTCTGCAAATCGTGGATCACAACAACAATTTCCAAATTATTTAATGCATGTTCCACAAACTTCAAATGAATCAATACCTCATCAGTTTAATGAGAAAGATTTAGATGTAAATTTAGATGATGTTGATGTTGATGTTGACGTTGATGAAGTTGCAAATTTTGATTTTGAAAAACTAAGAAAAGACATCATTTCCGGAGATCATAATACCAATCATTTAAATGATGATGAGTTGGATGATGATATCGATGATGCTGATATAGGTGATATTGACGATGCTATTGATGTTGATGAGTATGCAAAGCATATTGCTCAAGGTCATATGAATGCACAATTGGATTCAAATTTAAGTAATGTTTTTGGTAATGTTAATCAAAATCATATGGGTAACCTTAGTAATATGAATATAGTTCACAATAATAATAACAATACTACCAATGATAATACTAATAATTTAATCCCGTTTGATTCAATGAGTGTACGATACTTCAATTCAGAAGAAGATAATGTATTAAAGGAGGAGCTTAGAAAACGTCATTACATGGGTATCAAAGGACATGGCGTGTATGAAATTATTGCACAACTACCATTTTTCAGAGCAAGACAAAGAACGCCGACTTCATTAAGAGAAAGAATGAGAACGTTAAAGTACAATCTTGGTTACGTCTATAAACTTGATAAAAGAAATAAGATAATGAAAGATGAAAATGGACAATATATTAGAACTACTAATATCAAATCCAAACTGACACCGTATACTGCAGCCGATGATTTAATATTTTGTAAAACAATATATTATAAATTGGATATTGAAACTGATGATAAAGGTTTTGAAACTGTTGTCTTTCCCACCAATTTTTATGATAAATTTGCAAACGTTTATGATTTACATACAGCTGAATCTTGGAGACAAAGATGTAAAAACTACATTTTAGTTTTTGGTATTGCAAATTATCTTAAATACTATATTATGCAAGTCAAACAAAACAAGATTCCATTGCCTGCAAATCAAGCAAATAAAGAATGGTTGAATGCACGAAAGCATATAAGAAAAAGTGACTGTCCAAAATTGTATTTTCCAAATGTCCCACAAGATAATAGCTTTATTGATGAAAATTTAGAATATACGATTATCAAGGGATATGATAAGCCTTTTGAATATGAAAATCCATTCAGAAGTATTAAAAGACTCAAATTAGAATCCGCACATAGAGAGTATAAGAACAATATTGATAATGGTGACCACAATTCTAATAGCAATACTAATAATAATGTTGAAAATGAAAATCTTAAAGATAATTTAACAACAAATAATATTAATTCATTGAATGTTCCAGATTCCCTCATTAACGATCCGGAAACTATGAAATTAAATGAGCAAATCGAACAGGCTGTTGGACGAGATACATCTAATTACTATGGAAATTTTGATAATATTAATGATGTTACCCAAAATATTAACGCAATGAGTGATGAAACATTGAACCATATTGAAAATATGGACAGTACAGCTAAGGAAAGTGAGAATTCAGTTCAAGGGGAAATTTTATCGCCACAGGCAACTACTCAATCGATATCAAATAATCAAATTAATGAACTTGAAACATCGGTCAAAAAATTTGTAGATGAACCCACAACAGAATTTTTAGAAACTTCTTTCAAAAAAAATGCCAAGAAGTCTGGATCACCAATCGATTTGTTGGTTGTTCCAGATAAAGATGTACTCTGTGAAAAATTCGAAAACTATTTCAACAATTACAACAAAAAGGATAAGTTGAAACCTAGAGAACTAGTTGAGAAATTATCAGAATTGGGAGTTAAAGAATACTATACTATTTTCTTAATCTATAGATGTGCATCAATTAGACAAAACATCTTAGACTCATTAATTAATTACGTTAAAACTGATGGGCACGAATTGTTAGTTACTAGGCCAGGAGTTTGGACGAATAAATCAATTGAATATTTTGATAAGAAAGATCCTGATATTGTTAAAATGTTGAAAGAATATCATGGTGAAGAAGCCTTTAAAAAGAAGATGATGTCCAAGAATGTTCCACGATAGTTATATTATATTTAGATTTATGTAGTGTAGAATTTCAGCTGTAGTTTTATTATATACTTACGTTCAGTATAAATTTATAAGAGCCAATTAGATTTTTTAGGTGCTCATCTTACGTTTTGTCATTATGTCGATTATTCAAAGGTTCATCATCAACAATGACGATAACCTCTTCATTATCTTCATCTTCATCCTTTTCTGCTTCTTCATCCTCTTTAGCTAACTTTTTATACTTTGCTTTGGTTTTCTTTGCTGCTCTTTTTTTGAGCATCTGTCTTCGAGCAATAACAATTTGTGCCCTACTTTGGACACCTTTTTCCAACTCTTCTATCTTCATGGCTAAAATCTCTCTCGCAATTTTTCTATTTTGATCTCTTGATCTGGTAGCTTGAGACGTAACCACGATACCAGTTGCCTTATGTGTTAATTGAACTTTTGAATTTGTCTTATTAATTTTTTGTCCTCCTTTTCCAGACCCACCTTTAATGAATTTTTCATCAAAATCTGATTCCGGAATTGATGGTCTTCTAGGCATTTTATTACTTTTAGGAATTTTCAAGTTTAACTTTTTGAGTTCATCTAAGGGGGTTAGTAGTTTTTTGTTATCTCTCAGTGGGGTGACATTATGAAAGTACTTTAAAAAGCATTGGATTGTTGATTTAAGTAGTCGTGGTCGTCTTATCAGCATTATTGTGTGTGTCTTATATAGTATTACAAAAGAAATGGCTATTGAGATAATTAAAAAGATCCATGTTGCGGTCGCTCGACGCTAACTCAAAAAAACAAGTATTTAGTTACTTTATGTTTAGAAAGTTGCCAATTGGTGAAATTTTAAATTGAAAAAAATAACCAAAATATATACTTGTATAATAAAATGGTTACAATCCAGATATTATTGATAAAAATGTACCTTTGTAGGAACAGAATGCTTGCCTTGACAAACACATGAATTTATTATTTTTTGCGAATTAAATTTCTCAGTTAATTTTTTATTTTTCCATTTTCCATTTTTCAGTTGATGAAAATGAATTCAATCGAAATAAAATAGAGAGTGAACAAATTAAGATATAATTCTTATTTTATTGAAGGAATTTATCCAAACATACCCATACACACAATGGTTGGAGTAGCGCGTTTCAGTACGGCCGCAGTCAGATTTGCTAGAACTAAGGGTTACAGACTTGCAACAGATGTTAAATTAAGAAAACCAATCTTGCCAACTATTGATAATATTAAAGTTAGAGATGATCATCCACTATGGGAATTTTTCCATAATAAGCAATTTGTACGCTCGGCAGAAGATTTAGATGTTCAAGGTAGATCATGGACTGTTATGGATTTAAGAAAAAAATCATTTGAAGATTTACATGCTTTATGGTATGTTTGTTTAAAGGAAATGAATAAAATACAAAGAGAACATATTATTTATGAAGATATTGCTAGTTCTAAAGTTCAGCAATGTATTGATTTTAATAATGCAATCAAGAATTCCATGCTTGCCATTAGACAGGTTTTGTCTGAAAGAGAGGCATCATTATCAAATGCAAGGGCAGAATTTAAAGTTATTGGTGATAACTACTTAGCAGAATTCAAGCAATCTTATTTAAACAGTGAAAATGTTGAAACTAATGAATGGTATGATAAATTAGAAAGATTACAATATGCAATTTTTGGGATTAATTCAACGTATGAATCAGTTGTTATTAATGAAGATTTCTTGAATGGTATTAGATATATTTCATCACTATATGTTGAAAAATTTTCAGATCAATTAGAAGGTGGAAATAATCAACTTGGTGAATTAAGAGATATTGTTGAAGTTTATAAAATTTTTGAAAATGGTTCAACATTCGAAGGTTTTAAAGAAGCTGTTGAGAGTATTCTAGAATATAGAGAAAACGATTTGGTTATTCCAGGTTCAAAGGAAATAATGGTTATTCAAAACTTAGTTGATGAAAAGATCAATGAAGCTAATCAAATTCCTGAACCTGAGCCACAACCAAATACAGCTGCTTAATTTATTAGATTATCCCCACCTCTCGACTTTCATGTAAATATATAAAACAAATGTTGTTTATAAAAACTTATATACACTACAGAACTTTATTTATAAAAACAGTATTAATACAGTATTTGTTCATTGTTTGATTATATCTGAATATCATTTTCTATTGTGTCTAGTAAGGAAATTAATTTTGAAGTGGCAACTTTCCAAGTTTTCTTTGATTGATTTATATGATTTTCTATTTCTTTACATTCGTTAATTTGAATTTGAATTTTCTCACTTAATTCTTTAGATGATAACGTAAATGAACTGTTTCTTGTGAATGTAAATTCATATTCATTATTTAGATTATTCAATTTATCTTCTTTTACAAGTTTACCTGATGATAGAATATACTTTAAATCGTTTGTATCTTTATCAAAGAGTAAATTCAATTCCTGTTTTGTAAGTCTGATAATTTTAGATTGATTGAAATAATTTTGAATAGTCTTATTTAATTTTTCTCTATTGAGTAAAATTTCCTTTACATATTCAATTTTACTATCCAAAGTTTTAAATTCATGAGCAGATTTTATTATATAATCAGTTAAATTAGTCCTTATTTTTTTATCATATTTCTCAATTTCTTCCGAGCAAATGTTGTGTTTGGATAACTCAAATTCAAAACCTAATTCGGCCTTCAATTTTCCTATTTGAATATCATTCTTTAGTTTGTCAATTTTTTCCAAACTTATTGAATCAACATTGTTATTTTTCATATCTATGATAAGTGACAAAACATCAGTTTTAACTCGTATATACCATTCAAGATCTAAATCTTGCACATCTCTACGTCGTTTGACGAGATCTGTTAATATCGGTTTGGTTAAACTCATTATTGTTCGAATGGAATACTGTGTTGAAAAGAAAATTCTTTGATTTAGTAATATACAAACTACAAACGTATTTTGAAAAAAAAAATCATGCCTCGCATTCTAAAGCATTCTTTATACAGGCAATAACGGCTGTGCTTTGGATTTTATTGTTACCACCTTTAGAAATACCATATTCTATATCAGCTAAACCTTTCAATAACTTAACTTTAGTTTCAGTTTTTAGATTGTAATTATCCAAGATTTCAACAAATGAAGAAATCAAATCAACTAATGCTAAACCTTCAATATTTCTGATTTTCATCATTGTGTTAAAGGCATCAATCCAATCATTTTTTATGATTGAGTCAAAAATAATCTCAATTGATTTTGGCTTTGGAGCACCAATACATTCGTATATCATATCAATATCAATTTCATCATTTATTGGATCATCTAAAGATGCCTTACAACTTTGTAAAACATTTAAAGCTTTACGCATATCACCATTACTTAATTTAACCAAGGCATTGATTGAATCATTATTTATATTTAATTTTTCCATTTTACAAACGTAATTAACTCTTTCAATAATTGCATTGTCATCGACTGGAGAAAATCTGAATCTTGTACAACGAGATAGTAAAGCTGGATTCAATTTATTTGCGTAGTTGGCAAGAATACAAAATCTTGTATTTTTAGTAAATTTTTCAATAACTCGCCTTAATGCATTTTGAGCAACGTTTGTCATTGCATCAGCTTCATCCAAAATAATCAATTTAAAACCAGTTGTGAAGATTTGTCTTGTGCTGGCGAAATTTTTAATTTGATCTCTGACAACATCAATACCTCTATCATCACTGGCATTTAATTCTAAAACCATATTTTTGTAATTTTTACCATACAGCTCCTTAGCTAAGGCAATGATTGTTGAAGTCTTACCACTACCTGGTGGACCATAAAATAGTAAGTGAGGAATTCTACCTTCAGACGCAAATTTACGAACAGTAGAAACAGTTTCGAATTGACCGTAAATATCATCAAGACATTGAGGTCTGTATTTTTCAACCCATGGAAGGTTATCTGTACTCATAATATATGTTTAAACTATGGGGCCAAAAGTTAATGTTCAATGCATAAACAATATATACATACATATATACATATATACATATATATAAAAAAAGCTGGACATGAAAAGTTCATCATTTCATCATACACTATCTATTTTTACGCGTCCAGCTGTTGTTAGCCCTGGATTGGGACACTGGAGCCAAAGAGGGTGTTCCCAGCGGTGTCGCCCTCTTGGGAAACAGCTGCTTTGAACTTGTCGGTCTCGTTTTCGTCGGAACCCCTTTCATTTTCATGGGACGGAGGCGCGCTGCCGTCAAAACTGTGGGCAATGGCCGCGTACGTCCACTGGGAAAGATCAATGGTGGGGATAGTTGTATGAGATACTGGGGGTGGGTTCGCCGGCGGTGGTGCAAGAATCCACGTTTTCACTAAGGGAGAAGTGTTGTTGAATGGAGTGGGAGCAGAAAATGCTGGGGTCGGGGTCGGAGTGTTGTTAGAGGTTGTGGCCGTCGGGGTGAGGGAGATTTCGGGAGCGGAGCCGACTGGTTTGCCCAGCGAAGGGGCGTACCAGGCTCGGACCCAGTGGGGAGGCCCGTCAAATGCTGGGGCAGCCACTGGGGGGGTGGGCGAGTCTCTCGTGCTGGGAGGAAGACTGGTCGGTGTTGCTGAGGACATGGACGCCGGGGTGGTTTCAATAGGAGTGATGTTCCTTCCTCTGTAGAGGTCTCTTCTGAGTGACATTGCTGGGATAATACTGGTGATGACTGCTTAACTGAAAGGGAAAGATCTCCAGAAGAAGGAGATTGATGTGTTGCATATATGATGTATAAGAGAGGATCATAATTCTCATCAAATTCTGATTCTGTTGATATTTTTATTTTCTCTTGGATCTCACTTTTATCTGACTTCTTTCCTGACAATGCTCAGCTTTGTTCTTTCGCCTCCTTACGTTCTTCTTGAACTATGGACTTACGAATAGTCACTTATGATTCTTATCAAACATACCCTTCACCTTTAGACAAGAAATATGTTTCCTTGAATGGTAAGCCAACACTCGACCCTTCTCTCGCTGTTATTACAGTACCCATAATAAGAATATACGGATACACAAGTAGTAACCATACTGCTTTATTACACATTCATAATGTATTCCCCTATCTTTATATACCGTATCCTAAAGCTGTATCATGGGATCCGGAATTATCAGAGAACCAAATAACTGAATTGAGTAAATGGCTTTTTGAAATCAATTCAAAGGTGGCTCAATCATACATAGGTACGAATAAGAGGAAATCTAAATTCAAACCGAAGTCTAGATCTGATCCACTTGATCAAGATGGCATGGAAGTACCTAATCAAGATTTGGACAGTGATTTGGATTCAGAATCTGATGATAATTCTGGGGAATCTGCATTTCATTCTTACGTTTCAGATATCTCAATTGTCTCGGGTACTCCTTTCTATGGTTATCATCTGAATCAGACAACATTCCTCAAAGTAAGTTTATCTTCTCCGAAATATGTGGTTAGATTGTCTAGATTGCTGACAGAGTCTAAAATATTCAACAAATTTATTCAACCTCATCATTCACATGTTCCATACATCCTACAGTTTTTAACTGACTACAATATTTACGCTTTAAAAAATATTTCACTATCAAACTATCTTTGGAGATCACCTTTAGTATACTTAAATGAAACGACCACCGATTATAATCAGTTTTTTAATACACATTTCGTTGAATTCAATCAAATAAAACTAGACAATCAATTAGAGCTCTTTATAAACTCACATCTTCAGAAAATGAATAACAACAAAGCATTAAACGTTTTAAATCCTGAAAGATTTTCAAGGATTGGTAGAACTATGATCGAATTAGATATCATTTCTTCGTGGATAAATAATAGATACGAAATTAATGAAAGAAAAGTTGCAAAATTGAATGAATCATTTTCTCAATTAACTCAATACATTACATCAACTAAACCTTTATTTGATGAAGTTGATAGTTTGCGTAAATCGAGGGGTTTACACACTGATATTTCACAATTAGGACTATTTGATAATATACAGCGTGAATTTAATGGACCAGATTGGTTTGAACAAGGTGAACTAGATAGGATATTGAAGAAAAATATTAAAGTGTCTTATGACTCATTTATCAAGAAATTCAAAAGTTATAATATTCAAGATAATTTTAGTAAGTATTCCATAAAAGAACCTAAATTTTTAACAGCTTTCCAAAGTGTTGAAAACTTGCAATATTTTCCTAATTACAATAATTGTTTACTGGATATTATAGTATTTAGTTTGAATTCGAGTGATTATTTTAGCTTTTTAAAAGAGTTTCCTACTTCATTTAATACATCTTCTTATGAGAGGGATTCTTGCGATAATATCAATAATGACAACAAAACGAGTGACGGTGATGGTGATGGTGATGGTGATGGTGATGATGATGATGATGATGTTGATGTTCATATGGTTGAAACGAATGAACCTGCAGATATCCGACATAGTAATAATGAAATAAGTGATACTCATAGTTTAACTTTAAAAATACAAGAAGCATCAACTATTGTTGATGATAATGATTATAACAATAATAATACTTATTTGAAAATTTCAAATAATTCAGACATTTTAGAGTCACTTAAGTTCCCCAATAAACATTATATGATTACGTTATCACAAAGAAGTAATTCACTTAAATCTCAATCATTTAGGTCATTTTTTAATGATTTAGACAAACCTGAAAAACTTTACCTTTTCAATGTTCAACAACCTGTGTTTAAAGATTTTGATGATTTTTTTAATGATTTAGAGAAGAACTATAAATTGCCTAAAATAGAATATCTTGATCCATTTTATTCAAAACTATCAAATTATGATTCAAAACCTTTTGTTTTTGCCGGTGAAAAATTCCAATTGAAGTGTAAAGAAGTTGATATGGATTTATATCCATCAACTCAATCGATTAACTTTCAAAAAGATAACAGTAATACACATTATATTTGGATGTATACTCCCAAGTTGCCCACATATGGTGACATTTCAAAATGGTTGGAGAATGAAAATAAAGAAAATAAAGAAAACAGGATACCATCACATGTTTTTGATTCACAGGTTAATGGACCAACGCAAAAATTCAAAGGTTATAATTATCCGTCATTGCAAACTCCAATTGATAGAATTTCAAGTACTAACCATAGACTATCCCTGCTAATTGTTGAAATACACGTGAATACAAGAGATAATTTTAGGCCTGACCCAAAGAAGGATGAAATATCTGCAATATTTTGGAATACTAATATTATAAAAATGTATGGACTAGAACAAATTGGTGTATTTATAAATACTGAATGTAAAATCAGAATGGCTGAAAACTTTTCCATATCTAATTATGACACTGAATTAGACTTAATTATTGCATTAGTTTCACTTGTTGAACTGATTGATCCAGATATATTAAGTGGGTTTGAATTACATTCTGAATCGTGGGGTTATGTAGTTGAACGGGCTAAGTATAAATACGACATAGATTTATTGTGCAGATTATCAAGAGTTGTTTACAAACAGACTAACAAGCTTGGTGATAGGTGGGGGTATACACATGCCTCTGGTATTAGAATCACAGGCAGACACATGCTAAATTTGTGGAGAAGGTTGAGAAGTGAAATTACATTAGATCATTATAGTTTAGAAAATATTGTTTATCATATATTTCATGAAAGAATTCCAAAATTTAATCACAGTGAATTAACAAAGTTTTGGAGAAAAGGCAAAGAACGTGAACTTGATTACCTTTTGAATTATTATATTTCTAGAGTTACATATGAAATGGAATTAATTGAAAAATTAGAGTTGGTGGAGAAAATTAATGAACAGTCAAGATTATTAGGACTCGATTTTTATTCAATCATCTATCGTGGAAGTCAATTCAAAGTTGAATGTTTACTAATTCGATTAACAAATTCTGAAAGTTTTATACTAATTTCACCTTCAAAAAAACAAGTTTTTAAACAAGATTCACTTGAATGTATACCGTTAGTTATGGAACCAGGCAGTGCACTTTATAAAAGTCCTTTGGTTGTTCTTGACTTCCAATCTTTGTATCCATCGTTAATTATTGCATACAATTTATGTTATTCGACTATGTTGGGTAGAATGCAAAATTATGATCCAAACAAATATACCAAAATGGGTGTGACAAATTATAAACCAACGGAAGGACTTTTAAAAAGGCTTGAAAATGATATTAATGTAACTCCTAATGGCATGATGTTTGTAAAAGAACATGTTAGGAGGTCTTTACTAGCTAAAATGTTGACTGAAATTTTAAATGCCAGAATTTATATGAAAGGTACAATGTCAGAATTTAAAGATGATCAAGAATTACAAAAATTGTATAGTAATAGACAACTAGCATTGAAATTAATTGCTAATGTTACATACGGTTATACATCTGCAACTTATTCGGGTAGAATGCCAAATTCGGATATTGCAGATGCGATTGTGTCTTGTGGTAGAGAAACATTACTCAAAGCAATCAAAGAAATTGAAAGCCATGCCGAATGGGGCGCTAGAGTTGTGTATGGTGATACTGATTCATTGTTTGTTTATCTACCGGGTAAAACCAAAGATGATGCGTTTCATATTGGTAAAGAAATGGCTAGTCATATTACAAAATTGAATCCTCAACCCATTAAATTGAAATTTGAAAAAGTGTATTTACCCTCCATTTTGATCACTAAAAAAAGATATGTTGGATGGTCATTTGAATATGAATCTCAGGAACTCCCAAATTTTGATGCAAAGGGTATAGAAACTGTTAGAAGAGATGGCATAGCAGCCCAGAAAAAAATATTAGAAAAAGCAATTACTTTATTGTTTGATACAAGAGACATATCCAAAGTGAAAGATTATATTGTTGGACAATTTATTAAAATAATCAAAAATAAAGTCAACGCCAAAGATTTTATCTTTGCAAAAGAAGTTAGAATTGGCACGTATAAAAATGAAAAACATATTCCACCGGGCGCAAGACTTGCAGTTAAACGTACCTTAGGCGATCATCGTTCAGAACCACAATATAAAGAACGCGTTTGTTACTTAGTTCGTAAAGGACATAATAAAGAAACTCTCAGAGACCGATGTATTTCACCTGATGATTTTTTAAATGATTCAAAAATGTTTTTAGATTCAGAATATTATATTAATAAAGTCTTAGTGCCTCCATTAGAAAGAATTTTCAATTTATTAGGAGTTGATGTTAGATCATGGATTAGAGATATTACTTACACTATTTCGTATCAAGGCATTGGTGTAACCTTGAAAAATGTTACGATTCAATCATGTTTGAATTGCGGTAGTATTACAAGAGAAGGTATATTATGTGATTCTTGTAAAAATAACGAACTGAAAACGATCTTTAATCTAAAAAGAAAATTGAAGGATGCAGAAACAAAGAGCAGAAATTATATTGATTTTTGTAAAGCATGCACAGGAAAGATCCTACATGAATCTGTTAATTCAACAACTGCTGATAAATGCTGTAATGGGGATTGCAGTATATATTATTCAAGGGTTAAAAATATGAATGAAACAAAATCTTTGATTGAAAAATATCAAAAAATACCAGATTGGTAAATATTTGTAAAAAATTTATAGAATTAAAAAGACACTTATACTATTTAGCAATTGAAGTTGTACTATCACCTTTGATTGAAAGTTCAAGTTTAGCTAGCTTGGAAATGTTTTGAGATTGCAGTTCCTTTAGCTTAAAATATTCTGCGATCTCCATTTGAAAATGTAATTTTTTCTTCAAGTTGTCATAATCAAACATATTTTCGTATCCATTAATGGAGATAGTCAAGTATTTGACGATCGTTGCAAGTTTTGAATCAACTTCTCTTGGGTCTATTGAATCTTCTTGCTTTTTTAGTTCAAAGAATTCAATTTTTGATAAATAATAGTATGCTTCTGAAATCATAGTTTGCATTTTTATTTCTAAAATTTTTGGTAAAAACTCAATTAATAAATCTTTTGAGTCTTTTAATGTGGATTCAATATCAGTTTTCAACATATAGTTACATAAACATAAAATACTTTCACAGAGATTAAAAATCAAAGAACTTTTATGTGATAGGTTAATAGCATTTAGCAACACCGATAGTCCACGTTGTGGATAAAGTGTGTATTCAACATATATGTGACAATATAGTACTTGAAATCTAATGAACCAATGATTATTATAAAGTAATGGATTCTCTTTCATTATCGACAGTTGTCTAGTAATCAGCTTGAAACTTTCTTCAACATTATTGATTTTCAGATTATACAAAGCCTTTTGGTAAACCAATTCATTTATTATTTCTTGATCATCAATATTGGCTGAAATTGAGAACATTCTTTCAATTAAAACAGAACAGTGTGAGTATTTACATTTGTTCAAACTCAAATAAAAGTCCATCATATTATATGCGACTCTCCATTTTTTGGACATTGAAAAGTCCTTTGACAACAACTCTTCAACTGAAAGTAAAAGTTTAAATGCTTCATCAACCTCCCCAATGAAAAATAAATCATTTGCTTTTCTTAAATCCAAAAGGACCAAGTCGAAATCATTGTTTTGCTCTTTCGCAAAATCCATTGCTGTCTCAATATAAAGATTACCTAAATTTGGATATCCAATTCTTTTCCACACAGTATCTGCAATCTGGCATGCTGTGATAAAAATTCCTTTGAGTTCTTCAGTATCTTCAAAATTTAATATTAAATAGAGCGATTTAACCAAATTCTCCATAACTAATGTCAAGTCTGAGCCCTCTAATAATAATATCAAAACCTCAAATTGAAAAGAGATTGCTTGTAGTGATAAGTTATTTGTTTCTTTGGTCTTCAATTTCAAAAAGTTTATTATTTCTGATCTTGATGGATGATCCTCAGAGTTAGTAAAAAGATGTGGTTTGGTAATCATAAAATTCAACAACCAGGTTAATAAATAATTCAAACAATTCAAGTCTTTGTTTTCTCTTGCAACCAAGATTGCTTCGTCTATTGCTCGTAACGCTTCCTCATTTGCCCCGAATGAATTGTGTAATGTAGCTAATGCTAAAAGGGCGTAGTGATAAAAATATTGCTTTCTATTTGACATCATATAATCAAAATATCTATGTAAGGCATTAAAAGACTCATCATAATCTGCATGTCTCCAATTATTCAAATACTCGACATGGTATGAAGATGGAAGTAAACTTCGGTCTGACTGAGACAATGACTTAAGTAATATTTCCAAAGATTTCGATACGGGGGCAGATTTTTTCTGTAATATTGCAACTTGAGATTGAAATAAACTTGAAAGGTCCATATGTGAATAGACATGAGTTTTAGCTGTCTCTGGAATGATTCTTGCTTTGGGGAGTATTTCTGTTTCAAAAATATAATTTGGATTGTTTATATTTGACGACTCAATCCCGTTAATGGAGTTCCAATATGGTTCACTTGCCCTTCTATAATCTATGAATCCTTTCCAGACTTTCAATCCTTCATTAAATTCCATTGTCATTGCACCTAACGAAACAACTGATACAAAACTTCCAAGAAAACTCGATGAATATAAATACTTTGATGGCTTTTTGGACTTCTGCATCTTATGTAAAACACTGCTCAATTCATCATTTGGATCGATCAACAAATTTGAAGAGGAAAGCAAAAAGGTATATAAATCATCATAAGATTTTAAATTCCATAATTTTTGTAGTAAACGGTGACAGATGGATTTTGAAACTCTTTCAATTTGATCCATATTCTCTCCCAAAGAAGACAAAAAAAAGTCCTTTATTGAATTTTCTATTTGTTCCATCACGTCACTGAGAGATGGAAAAAAAGTCTTAACTATATCGTAATTCACATCATTTGGTTTAGAGCTCCCATCTGGTTCATTGCTTATAAGTTCGACCAACACTGAAAGAACAGGAGGAATGTATTTTTGAGGAATTTTCTTGTAACAATAATCATTAATTAAAATCAAAATGGGTAATTTAGAAGGAGTGATGATTGGAGTTAGCACTACCTTGTCGATTTCCTCCATTGCATTGTAATTCTAATAAAGAGCAGTTAAGGCTAAAAAAATCCCCATGATAATTGTAAATAAACACGATATTTTAAATTCCGGTTAGCGCCGCGTTATATTCATATTGAATCTTAGAAACTATTATAATTACGTGTTGTGTTTTGCCCTTCCAAGTAACAAAGCTAAACCGATTAATCTATAAAAATTACACAAGGATCAATATCCTTATTCTTATCTTAATTGCATGAAAGCATTTAAAAGTACAGATGAAGAATTTTGTTCCATTTTTGATTTTTCAAAGACGTTCCAAAATCTTAATGTCTCATCACCGGCACCAGTGACAATAGTTTGACCATCTGGTGACATTGCAAGGTATAGCACTCTGTATGTATGGCCTGTTAAAGATGTAACTTGTTGCATGGTGTTGTATTTCCAGATGACAATTTGATTTCTGGAGTATCCATGAGTTGAAACTAACTCATTGGAATTCTTTGACCATGACAAGTTACAAACTTGAGATCCTGTATCAACGTCATTAACTTTAGCACCTGTCAGTGTGTTCCAAATCTTAATTCGTCTATCAGCCGTACCTCCGCCAGATGCTAGAATACCTCTTTGGTGTGGCGACCACGCAATTGCTTTAACAGCAGCCTGATGCTCATTAAATTTATGTAATGGATTGTCATATAATCCATCCCAAACAAATAATTTATTATCATTACCACCAGATGCAAGCTTATCTTCGTCAACATTCCACTTTAATCCACAAACTTCCTGTTTATGATGTTCCAACCTTTGCATATAGTGAGCTGGTTCTCTAACATCTCTGTGAAGAATACTTCGATCTCTTGAACCCGATGACAAAATATGTTTATTCCATGCTAGCGATGAAGCTCTCATAGAGTGACCAGTCATTGTTCTGGTACATTTACATGTTTCAGCATCCCAGATTTCAACCAAACCAGAATTTGTACCAATGGCAAGGTGAGTTCCAGCACCAATCCATGAAAGGCTACAAATATTATCACTTGATCCAAGATCACATAATTGATTCACTGTACCCGATGAGCCATCCCATAGGTATACAGATGAACCTAAACCAACTGCAAGAACATCTTGTGCGCCCCAATCAACTAAATTCAAATAAAAATCATCAGCCAGATCGGGTGCATCAAGGACTCTATATGGAATCTTGGATATGTTTCTCGTCTTTTTTGTTGGTGATAATAATAAACTTTGGGTATCTGCACGTACTGGTGATAATGAATATAGTTCATTTTGAGCATTCAGTGATGATGAGGTTGGGCGACTTTTACTAGGAGACTGGTATGTCAATAAATTTCTGGATTGCCTTTGTGGTGTTCTTAATAACATTTCTTCTCTAGTTCGATTGCTGTATTCGCTTTCGTTATCTGAAGCATTTTCAGATTGAGCTCTTATATTCATATCAAAATTACTGCTACTATTCAGTGGAGGCGTGGTTGGTCTTGATAATAAGGAGGAACTTGTATGATTTCGTCCATTAAATTGCAGTGGAACACTATCCCCAAACAACTCTGTCTTTAAAACTGAATCAAATGTTCGATTAGCTTCTTCATTTTTCAAAAAAACTGGATCATTTGTAATACTGTTGTTTGTTTCACTATCGTTTGCAGTTGCATTTAGCTGATTTGAAGATAAACCGATATAATCTGAGTTAACTAGACTGAAAGCAGCTTGTAGGTCAATACCGGTCCTAGACGGTATATACCGATCGCCATAAACAATTTTCTTCTTATTTCTTCGTGATGTTGATGGAGAGGCAAATATATTCATGTTCAGACCAGCTGAAGATTCGCCTTTTCTGGGCGTCCTGCATAAATTATTATCATCCATGTTAAAATTTGTAGACAATTTGATGTATTCTATCTATAGAAGAGCAGTATATGTGATAAATATGACAAAAATAACAGAAAGATTAGGTAGGTAAAAACAAAGGCTTTTCCTAAACTATGTAAAAAATAAAAAGCATGCTTATTGCATTCATTAATTCGGCGCGTGAACATTGAGAAGGACTTTTCCATCAGCAGCTCTTTCTTTGAAAAATATAATCTGAAACGACAACGATATAGGCATATTTGATGGATCCAGAAACCAAAAAGGCATTAATTGTATGTTTTTAGAATTTTGTACATTAAAATATTTAGAAAGAAATGAAATACTAACTTTTTAATTGCAAAAGTGCTTTTGTTAACCATATGCAATACAGGAAAAGAATCGTGCAGCAGCATTAAATCGAATTAGACTTCGACAGAAAAATATAAAAGACAATGCCAATGCTGTATCAGATTCAAAAAAAAATAATGAAAAAAGAACAGAAACTTCAAATGGACTCAATCTGACACAAAATCATGATAATAAACGAAGTAGACCGACTTTGACACCGGAGCAGCAAGCACTAATTGATAGAAATAGACAAAAAGCATTGGAAAGACTACGAGAAAGACAAGAAGCAGCATCTGGTTCACTCAGAGATGCATCGAAATCAAACACATCACAATATCAACCCGCAGTACCTGGAGCTATCAATAATAGTACAAGGTCAAGTGAAAAAGTTGATAGCAGTAAATCAAATTATATAAAACCATCGATTCATAAGTCCGACTATATTGAATATGATTTTTCAATAATGCAAGATACATATGGTGGATTTGTTTCTAAGAAAAAGCTAGACAAGAATGGAAAACCGATTGAAATGACACTTGATGATTGGAAGAATCAACAATTAGAAAAGAAAACTTATAAAATAATGGATAGCGATGATGATAAAGATGACGATTTACCACCGATGGATTTGCAAGGTGCTTTAAAATGTTTTGAATGTGGCTCTATTGAATTAGACAAAAAACTTCTAGAAGTTTTTACTTGTCGTGTTTGCAAGAGTTGTAAAGAGAAGTATCCTGAAAAGTATTCACTACTTACTAAAACTGAATGTAAAGAAGATTATTTTTTGACAGAGCCTGAGCTTGCTGATCTCACATTATTTAAAAGAATCGTTAAAACAAATCCGCATAGTGGTACTTTTTCTCGGATGCAGTTATTCTTGAGGTACCAAATTGAAGAATATGCATTTAAAAAATGGGAATCTGCAGAGAATCTAGATAAAGAATGGCTAAGAAGAGAAGAAATGAGAAAGAATAGAAGAGAGAAGAAGTTCAACAATAAATTGAAAGAAATGAGAAAAAAACTAAGAGCTGAAGAATTAACAAGAAACCTAAGATTAGTAAGAGATAAAAAACATGTTCATGATTGGTCTTTACCCGAAAAGAGGAAAGATCCTGAATCAGGATTAAATAATCTTTATATAAAAAGGTGTATCGAGTGTGGTATGGAAATTGAAGAAATTTTAATGTAATTATAGTGAACTGTGTACATTAATAAATTAAATACCAAAATTGAAACTTTTTTTTTGCTATAAAAGATTAGTTCGGTAGTGAACACTTATAATTTCACTTTTTTAATAAAATACAGAGATAAAATTTTTTGGAAAGCTTCTCCTGCAAAAAAAAATTAACCCGCTAAAAAAAACAAAGCTTTGCTCTAGGCGAGATTCGAACTCGCGATCTTCAGATTATGAGACTGACGCCTTAACCAGCTGGGCCACCAAAGCACTTGTTGCAGTTCATCATTTCATCTTATGTTAATTAGTTTTTATTTTTATTATCAGTATCAATAAATGATTATGTTACTATGGTCAACACTGAAGTTTAACACATTATCCATTGTGATGTATCAATTCGGATAGCAGGATACACGTTTGTATTATACATAGATTATCTAAAAGAAGAGTATAAACCATAGAACTACTAACAGAAGTAATAAGATGGAAATACCTTGTTATATAGACAAACTAATGATTGTTGTGAGAATACAACTAAATCACCCATGTAGTACGACATTTTAATTGAGCAATCCGATCTCATTTTAACAGTATATAAATAATACAGTATAATTGATGTTTGATGGTAGATTTGGCTAAATTATAAGAAATCGACAGGATAATTACACATATAATGTTGTAAAAATAACAAATATACTCCCCGGAAAAACTTACTTTCAATATGTCAACTTGATAAAGTGTATAACACTAGTAATTAATATTAATGAAAATTTTTTGCTTGTTTCAAAAAAAAAGAATATTATACATAGATCTGAAACAAAGAGATAAACTAATTAAGTGTATTTACATAAGGAGAATATAGTTAAATTAATCTGAAAAAAACAGAAAGATAATAAATAGTTTGGCATGCCAAATTATCTTCACATTATCTTTGATATAAAAACATTATTTGACTTATTAATGGTAGCTAATGGCTATGCCCATGTACTAATAATAAACTGATGATTAGGAACTAAATCTATGGAAATTTGTGTTTTTAGATGAAAACTTAAAATATCTATAAAGAGTCAAAGTGTTGATTCTGGTAATAACTTATTATAGCGTTGCAGATATTCTAGAAGTTGTAATTACCTTATTTATTAGAATATTTTTTCCAAATGTTGTTATGCGTTTGAAAAGCACGATTTGCTCCCTTTTGGTTTACTCATACAGTCATTATATAGTTATTCCAAATACCGGTTTAGCATCTAATTTTACGTACACAGTCAAAGTTGGCTATATTTCAACGTTGTCCACGTAATCAATATATATATATTCTATTTTCTTGTGATAATATATAAAGATTTGTTAGTAGTTCAGCTTCCTGTGTGAAAAAATAAGTCTCTGTTTATTAAGGTACACGATTAACAACTACCTTTCAAGCACCAGTTTGACTATAGATAGGGTTAACAACATGAAATAATCTGGAAACAAAGATTTTGTTTTTGTTTTTCCAATATTGGCATTGTACAAATATAATGTAATTTGTAAAATTTCATCAAATATTACTTTTTTGTTTGTTTTTGTATGTAAAAGCGACAATATAAGCTAAATAATATTCTCTAAATAACAAAGGTGTACTATAGCTAGATTTTTCAGTTTTTGTGAAATTGGATGATAAACTTATAATAAGAATAACAGAAACATAAGAAAGTAAAGTACGAAAGTGAAATTGTACCCTTTAATATGCAACGACTTAGAAAGCATAAAACAAAACCAATTGTAGGAATTAATATAACTGTAGATATTATATAGACTTAAGCTAGAAAATAATAGTTATAATCAATTGAAGTTTATTTGGTTTTTCTAGTCCAAGGTTTAAATGACCATGATATTATTTTAAACTATTGAAAAACCACAGCGGCATTTTCACTGTCGATAATTATTTTATTACCATTATATAAAAACCCAAATAAATAACATATATACCATAATATTTTCAAACACTTTTATCTAATTATTTAAAGTATTTATCGTAACCGGTTAAGACAAATCTAAATCTGACATCACCTTTAACCATTCTTTCCCACGCTGTCTTAACATTTTCTTCATTAATGTCAAGAGTTTCAATCATCGGCTTGATGTTATGCTTTGAAGCAAGTTCTAACATGTACTCAATATCTTCTGGTGAACCAATTGCAGAACCACCAACTGAAATATTGTTGATGAGCATCGTAAATGCAGTCAAACTTAATTTTTCGTCAACTGGTGGTGCAGTAATAAAAATCATTTGACCATATGCGGTTAGTAATTGTAAAACGTTATCAATTGAACCTTCAGAAAATGATGAACCAGTATTAATAATTAAATCTAAAGAATCTTCATTGTTTTTGACAAAATCTTCATCTTCAGTGGCAATATAATGATCAGCACCCAATTGCTTTGCTAATGCTTCCTTCTTGTGATTTCTCGAGATAGCAGTAACTTCGGCACCTAATGCCTTTGCAAACATGATTGTCATATGTCCAATACCACCAATACCATTGACACCAACCTTCGAACCTTTTTTAACACCAGCAGTTAACAATGGCTTGAAACCCGTGATACCACCACATAATAAAGGTGCAACATAGTTGGATTCTAAGTTATCTGGAATCTTGAAAGCAAATTGTGAATTGACTCTGATATGAGATGCATATCCACCTTGAGTTGGTTGACCATTTGGATAAACACCAAGATAAGTCCCGACTTGTTTCTTACATGCATTGACATGTCCCTTCTCACATCTTTTACAAGAGTGACAACAATCACATTCAGCACCAACACCGACTCTATCGCCAACTTTAAATCTTGCAGTTGGACCTGCTGCACTAACAGTACCAACAATTTCATGGCCAACCGCTAAAGGAGTATAAGGTCTACCCCAATCACCATTAGCTGCATGGATGTCAGAACCACAGATACCACAAGCTTCAATCTTTATCTCAACATCATTTTCACGTAATTCCTGTGGCTTGTAAGTAAATTCCTTTGGATTTAACCAGTCATCGTAATCGTGGACACCAATTGCTTTAATTTCTTTAAGATCTGACATTTTGTAAGTATATTTTTTCTAATTGTTTGATGTTTTTTTTAAGAATTATAGATTTCTGGGACACTATTTTGGCCATGTAAGCTTATTTATACGAAAAACAGTTTTTCAGGTGGCTATGCTTGGAAAAATCAAAACGGCTCTTCGCGATGGAAATAAACTCCTAATTCCATTACGGAACTGTTAAATTCCGAGTCCGTGTTGAGAACAATAACCAATTCAATCATTGGCCATGGATATTTGGAGTTTAGCATTTTACAATTTTTATAGTGTTCAAAACAGGCCTTACGGGCTCAACACAGTTAAACAATTTTGAAACTACACCCAAAGATATGAAAAAAAAAGTAAGACAAGACAAACACGTTACATGTATAAAAAAAAGTAAAGTTTACACAAAAATCATTACTAAAAATACTCCAAAAATCAAATAGCACATTTTTTAAATCCTCCAACCCTATATCTGGCACAAACAAAACATACTGTAGCTATGGTACACGTTGATGCTCCAAAAGCAACCATGGCATTATAACCTGCACTTGTTTGTGTTAATGCCATACCAACTGGTAAACTGATTAAGTTACAGAAGGCAACAAAGAAATAGGCAGTACCATATCTTTTACCAAAATCTTTTGGTTTGGAAATTGCTGATGTACATAGTGGTGTCAATCCTAAAGTACCGGCAACTGCAAATCCGAAAATAATGACAAATATCATGAAAACTGGCAATTTACTACCAAATGGTAACAATAAAACCCACATTGAAATTGTCATGATCGCTGACATGATAACAATTAAATTGAAGTTGCCATATTTATCTGATAAAAATGTAGGAATCATCCTGCCCAGTATACCCGCGGCATTAAATACAGTTAATGCAAGTAATGATAAACTTTCAGAAAATCCTTTACTTAATGCATATGAAGGAATATAAGTACTAACGATCAAAAGTGAAAATTCATTTAAAAATAATGCTGCTGTTAATGTCATAAATGTTTTGTCTTTGAAGGATTTGAAATCAAATGAATCATTTAATTTTTGTATAAATGTCATTTCTCCCCTTTCACCTTCATTTAAGATTCTAATTCTATGAATTTCCTTATGCCTATCATGGTTTAAAATTGCTGCAACCAAAAGAATGAAACCATTACAGAATCCTAAAGTTCTCATCGTCCATTGAAATCCAACTCTGGAATATAATGATCTACAAACCAAGGGCCAAATAACACCACCCAAAGAAGCACCTGGCATAGCAATCGCCAATGCCATTCCCCTCTTTTTATTAAAGAAATGTCCGATACTGGTAACAAATGGTGATGTAAGTAAAGAACAACCGAAACCGCAAACCACACCAAATGCTAAAATAAATTCGTAGGTTTTAGTACAGTTTGCTGTTGCCATTAAACCACAAGTAACTAGTACAGCGCCAGTGTAACAAAGTTTTTTACCACCGTATTTATCAAATATGATACCCGAAATCATTGTACCAAACATAACAAAGTAGGAAAAAAGTGCAAAAATCATTGAAATTGCAATAGGATTTTCATCAATTAAAATATGTGCTGCAACATACGATTCAATAGCACCAGTTGAATTCCAAAGACCAAATTCCGAAACTAAACCAAGGAAGCAACCAACTAGTGTAAGGTAGGCGGTTGCTCCACCTTCTGGATATTCAAGAACGTGTTCTTCTGCAGCATTGCCGTCTTCTTCTTTTGATTCAACGTCGTCAGAATAAGTATCATCATCCTCATCATCCTCTTGCTGATCTGACAACTCATCAAGATATTCTGTATGTACATCATTGTTTGTTATAGAGAAACTTCTGATATTTGTGCTGGTTATAGAATGAGGTCTAAATGAAACGACATCTAGATTAATGTCATTATTTGTGTTCACCATTACTGTCTATGTTTATATACCTGTAAAAACAACAGAAAGAAACAGCTGCAAGATTTTCTAGTGATCACCTTGGTCTTTATATGTATAATTACCGCTGCAATTAGTCATGGGGGTTTTTTCGGAAAGGAAACTTTTAGATACGCTATCCAGCGATCAAATAGAAAGAGGAAAGAGTTGCGACGAAAAGTGATAACACTAACTGCTTCCTATCTGCCTGCCTGTATACAGTCTACCATAAAAGACTGAGATTACTCGTCCTGTTGTTGACATGAGTCGTGTAAGTCACGGTTACCGCTTGACATATAGTATAGACAGATAGTTATACAGTATTTCATGTGCTTTCAAATCAATCAGGATCTATAGATATTGCAATAAAGTTACTATGGTGCCAAAGTATTGTTTCGACGTATCCTTGGGCTGTAAGCAAATAATATTAAGTTCAAGAAAATAATACATAATAAGAATTTTTTTAAACTTGAGAGGTATATATGAAAGCAGTTTTTAACAAGTTAATAGGTCACGTAACTCCACTTGTTTGGAGGGTTCATATTGTCAAGCCTACTTTTTGTCTAAAAAACGTTTAGAATGAAGGTCAAGGTCTGATGATTTCAAAGCAACAGTTGAGTTCGAAAATTCACCTATAATAAAACTACCAATAATCAAACATTAATATATTATAAGACGTGTTGTGTTGCAACTGCTGTATCCTATCTTCCTGAACTGTAAATTATTATAATCAATCTTAAAATTTATACTCTTAAGCCATATCAAAAGTACTCATTACTGTACTCTTTTTCAATGCATCAGTTATGTCGAATATTTATGTTGTTCTGGAAAGTCCACCAAATACCTATAACTATCACCTTTAAAAAGAAACAAGCTTATATGTCACGCAGAATATTTTTCCCGAAATATTCTAGGATCACTAATGTTAGATCAAGTACTTTTATTTTGATGCTATATCTTCTTTCAACGTTTCAAGGAAAAACTGGAGACTATATTTAGCAAATAGTTGCATGTTTGTGGATCTATCATTGGAATTAGTACACATTTCACACGATTTATTTCCATTTGGACCTGATATTCCTAAATAAACAGTACCCACTTTTGCATCTTCACTATTCACACTTGCATTATCTAAACCGACATTAGTTGAAGGGCCAGCATAACCAGTTTCGGACAAGACATAAGTTGAACCAAATTCAACCCTCAAATTCCTTGCCATTTTTAATGCAACATTTTCACTTGGACCTGTATAATTTTTAATCTGTTCCATATTCCAACCGGATAATTTCAATCTTGATTTTAAACTGTAGATAAGACGTCCACCATCAAAAAAGTTGGATGCACCAGGCAATGAAATAAGATATGCACTTAGCAAACCACCACATGCTCCTTCACTTACAGAAACAGTTTCATTTCTTGAAATAAGAATTGCTGCAACTTCTGCAACTAATTCTTGAACTTCAGTAGGTGGAAAGTCCATTGTGTTGACTTTGTATATTAAGTAAAAATTGGTACAACTAAATAAAAGATCAACTTATTGAACGAGATTTAAAATAAAAATAGAGAATATGAGAAAAATATTTTTTGTTTCCAACATGAATTTTACGATTCGCCTTCAGGTTGAAGCTTCTGTTTTGAGCTACCAGTCATATCAATAAACAATGTCACTTCCTCTCAAATTCAACGCCGGTAAGGTTGATTACAACGCCGAATTAAACAAATACATCCCTTTAAAAACTCCAGGAGAAATCATCATTGATCAAAGTCCCGAAGGGGAAGGATGCTTCTCTTTCACATGGAGACCTAAGAGCAGTGCATCCCAAGACGTTGAAGAACTACTCGTTTTCCAAGGTGATGTTATTTGGCAAAAGATCAATTCATGTACTAGTGGAAGAGTTTATATGCTAGCTTTCCTCAGTTCAGGAGCAAAACATTTATATTGGATGCAAGATATTAACGACCTGGGAGCTGGAGAGGACGATTCTGATGCAGCTCTTTCTACAGAATCCAAAAAAG
This sequence comes from Pichia sp. NRRL Y-12827, assembly GCA_030570315.1. Taxonomy (NCBI): domain Eukaryota; kingdom Fungi; phylum Ascomycota; class Pichiomycetes; order Pichiales; family Pichiaceae; genus Pichia; species Pichia sp. NRRL Y-12827. The sequence goes on from JAJLVN010000003.1 coordinate 180,061, forward strand.
ACAGAGAGATTTCTGCACAAATCAGAACGGTGCTTTGTGATGCAGAGTAAGTAAGTGTTAGAGTCTATAGATACCTGTGTATACATAAATAAGAAGTAATGTTACCACTAGTGAATTTACGCGTAGAAAGAGCTACTTAGAAGATTTATTTAAGATGACGGGTTGCCTTTGTTTTGTTTCATTTCATATTCCATTTTATGTTTCGTGTTGTTTTCACGATAACTTTGTGACACGTAACATTATTTTGTTGAAATTATCTTTCATATCTTTGACTGGATTAGATCATGTCTGGGTCAGGAAACATCAATATTTCCAACTATGGTGGTTTTCCAAATCCGCCGGTTTCGGCAAATTCACCATCAAATACACCACCGAATTCCCATCAGCAACTACTGTCTTCAACTCCATTAACTGGTATAACATCAACATCAACATCAAATAGAAGTCCACAATTACAAAGGTTTCTTAATCCAGCAAGTCGAAGGTCAAATATAGGCTCATCACAATCTGAGACACATTTATTACTACATAATCCAATTACTTCAATGAGTAGTAGTGATAACGAAAGCATCCAAAATACTATCAACCGTCTACACTCTGCACCATTGGATGCACAAGAACAAAAAAATACCAGTGATACTAGTACTTGTCCCTATGGGTGTTGTCATACCCCCTCAATACCCGAATATTTATTCATCAATGGTCTGGTTAAAGGTAATCATTATGATGTTGTGATCAAAGCTTTTGGTAAAAAATATAAGTTACATAAGATTTTCCTTGAAAGAAGTTTGTATTTTGAATCTTTGTTTTCATGGACTAAAAACATAAAATCGAAATCGGCTGGGATAGGCACTGACCTTTCAGATTCAGATTCAGATTCAGATTCAGACTTGGAACTAGAATCAAATGACGATTTTAGTGATTATAGGAAAGTTTACGAATTAGCATTTGATGAAACAGATGGTTTAACAATATCTTCTAAACAGAAAAGTTTTGAATTGGCACTTTCTAGATTATATGGCGCTGTCAACCTAAAGGAAGAGTTTAAAATACCTTATAATATGATTGAAATGGGTCAGTATTTAGCCATTTCTGATATTGTCTGTGCTTCAACTGATTACATTATTAGGAACATGAATATGTCAAATATTGCTGAAAATCTAACGTTTGCACTAAACTCAGATTTCGGCTCAGCAAGCCAAAGAATTATTGAAAATGGTAAAGGTATTTTGAGCTCAAATGGTTGGGAAATGGGTCCAGAGTCATGGGACGGAATTCCAACTTCAATCATGGCCGAGATTGTCGGTGAAGATTACTTTTTTGTGCCAAATGAATGGGATAGGTGTATGTTCATAATAAAAATAATTGAAAGAATAATAGAAGGTAAAGCTAACATAAAAGATATTCCAGAAAACAATACCAATATAAACCCATTAAAGGAAGTTTTGAACAAAAAAATTTATTATTGTCATATGTCTCCACATCAGTTACAACAGTTAGAATCACTTTGTGATATTAATGGAGATTACTATATTGAACCACGGGTTCTACATACCGCCTTATGGCAATCTGTTCAGCTAGAAACAATTGTAACAAGATCTGCAGATTCACCACATCTAGATCATGTTCTTATAGCCGAAGATACACCTTTAAATACAAATAAATGGTTTAAAGTACCATCGAAGGATGAAACATTATCTGGTTTACCAAAAGAGTTAGACTTACTAATTGATCAAAGTCTTTCAACCATGATGACGAGTAAATATGATTTAGATGCTAGCAAATTAACACAAGACGAACCATACTCAAGCGATCAAAGTATTAACAAGAAATTATATAATTGGACTAAAATTCCACCATTCAGATTTTCAATATCATTTGCAAATGTTTCAGAATTAGCTACTGATAAAAGGGTTTATGGTAAAACATTTTGGTATGCTGGCTCATATTGGAATTTATATTTACAAAAAAGTTATATTGCCTCAAAGAATAGTTATCAAGTCGGCGTTTATTTACATAGAGCACATAACGGGGCATCACATTCTACTACTAGGAATGGCTTGATTAATCCGGATGTTTTTTCACATAATATAAATTATCAATCATCACCTAAAATACACCAGTCCAATGAAAGTACTTACGAGTCAAAATCATGGGTTAGACCACAAAATGTAGTTACAAATGATGCATCAGTAGATAAATTAAATATGGAATTGTGTGATTTATCATTATCAGAAGATTTTACATCAAATTTAAAGACAAAAAAGAAAAGTAAGACCGAGAATAGTGATAAAGATTTAAGCATTCGTTATGAAGATCAAAGAACATCAATTAAAGTTTATTTTGTTATTTTTACACCATCACGTCGTTCAGCACCAACAATTACATCATTCTTATCAATACCAAATCAATTTAGCAAATCTCAAAGTTGGGGTTGGAAAAGTAACAATATGTGTGTATTTAATAATGATGGAACATTTGCTGAAGGTCAAGATCCAAATCTAAAATTTATGATATTACTAGGAAATGTTTAGGGTTATTAAAAATAGTTCTACAATTAATACAATATTTATAATGCATAATAAACAAAAGATGATCATAAGACTTTTATTAAACTGTTCGGCAAATACCTTAGCAATTCAACCAAAGTCAGTCGAAAGAAAATTGTACCTTTCTATTAGATATGACGTCTACTCAGAGGTCTTAATTTCAAAGAAGGATGACTTCATGTAAAATTAATTCTTAATAATAAGCTGAAATGTGTTAATTAGTACATTAGGCTGTGAAATAAATAAGCATTGGTTAAATATATAAATTATAATTATTACCAAGTATAAATAGACTTAAATCCATTCAGTGGTCCAGGACAATTTCTCAACTGGTTTGAATGGAGCAATTTTGAAAGAAGAATTAGCAAAAGTCATAACGTCTGGAATTTCAACTTCTTTTTTGACTAAAACACATTTGTCCTTACAAACGATCTTAGAGTCGTCCATTTCATAAAATGCATTACCAAATGTTGCAACAAAACCTTTAAGCATGTCAAGTTTACCTACTTGTTCAAAAACTTCAGCAACATAAGCAATCGCATATTCTTGAGTATAAACACCCGCACAAACACCAATATGAACTGATTTCTTAGATAAATCATGTGGAGCAGAATCAGAACCAAAGAAAAAGAATGGTTTTCCTGAAACTGCTGCATTTAGAAGAGCTCTTCTATCTTCTGGTAATTTTGCAACTGGTTTACAGAAGTTAACTGGATTTCCTGCCCAATCGTCAATTGTAAGGAATAAATGATGCGCAGTAATTGATGCAACAACCTTTGGTTTTTCATTTTCCTTTAAATCTTTATTGATTTCATAGATTGCATCAATTGCAGCCTTTGAAGTACAATGTTCTAGCACAATTTTCAAGTTTGGGAAATCTGCATGAAGTTTGAATAATGCTGGTAAAAATTTCGGTTCTGCATTAAGAACATGAATGTCCTCACCATTATCACGAACTGAAGGCTTTTCACCATGTAAATTCAAAACCAAATTCTTTTCTTCCATTACTTTAAAAATAGGATAAAATGCAGAAAAATCATTTGGATCGACACCAGCTTGAGAATTGGTGGTAACACCTGCAGGATAACATTTAATTCCTCTAATGACACCTTCATCAGCAGCTTTTGCAACTAATTCTGGTGTTAATAAGTTTGAGAGATAGAATGTCATCAAAAATGTTGTCTTTGGTGCTAATTTCTGAAGATCCTTTTTGTATTCAATAACTCTTTCAATATCAGTTATTGGAGGAGTTAAGTTTGGCATAATATAGGCAATAGAAACACCACCTTCTCTAACAGTTGGCGTAACAATTTCCATCATTTCCCCTTGTCTAAGATGAACATGATAATCTGCAGTGATACCTAATTCGATTCTGGACATGTTGTTTTGTATATTTGATTTTTGTGTAGAGTATTGACGACTGACTAAACGTAATGTGTTAATGATTTGTTTTTTGAGCATACAAGAGACAGCTATCGTTGCCAGTAGAGTTTTCATCAAAGTGATGTCGTGAAAAGAAGATTGAATGAACAAATCAAAAGACTGAGAATGAAAAGATTAAAAAAAGTAATCGAAAATTTTTTTTTACTAAGCGTTTCTTACAAGTAATTGGTATAAGTACATCAACTTTTAATTAATGGAACATTTGTTAAGAAGTGGAATATGAGTGATTTACAAGCAGCTTCAGCGCCAGTTCTTTCAACCACACAAAATGAAGCCGAAGATTTTGCAAAAGTTGAAGGTCTTACAGACGAAATTCTACGCCAAAAGAGACAACATTTAGGACCTGAATATGTTAATAATAAGAATATAACCACACAGCAGACAAGCGATTTGATTTCGAAGTACTACAGCTTGGATAAACTTGCAGAATTTTTAAATAGAAGAGATAAAACCACAGGCAACTTAAAATATCCTTTAATTTCATTACAATTTCCGGATAATCTTGTTTATGATTCAACAATTGTTTCACAAATATTACAGGAAAAACTTAACAGATTAAATAAAATATTCCATGATATCAACCATGAAAAGGAGAAAGAAGAAAATGCTAAACTACAAAACCAAGAAATTGATTTTACATCTACATCAGCAACTACCATGTCCAGAGATATTGAATCTGTTGAAAAAACAATTGATAGTAAAACATGTGGTGGAAATTGTGCTTCCAATTGTAAAAACAAAAATAAATATAATCAAGAAATCTGGATTTTAGCAGATACCTCATACTCACCATGCTGTATTGACGAAGTCGCTGCCGAACATATTAAAGCTGACATTGTCGTTCATTTTGGGGATGCATGTTTAACACCAGTTGAGAAAATTGAATCATGTTTTGTTTTTGGTAGTCCATATATTAGTATTGATGGGTTGGTTCAAACTTTCAATAGTACTTATTCTGATAAGAATGAAAAAGTCGTAGTTATGGCAGACACTCCATATAGTTATGTCCTCAATGAATTATATGGAATTCTGAAAAAAGAATATAAAAACTTAGTTATAGCAAATGTTGATTTTTCAAAAGCAGGTAAACATGCTAAGATTATAGGTGCAGTAGAAATTGATCAACCCCAGGATGGAAAAATATACACAGCAGATAGAGTTTTATCAGGAATAAGTGACAAAGATATCAACGATTATTTAGAAACTGTTGATTTTGAAGATGAAAATTATGTTGAAAGTGGTAAATATGATGGACTAACACAAGAGTATTCTTTGTTCCATATAACAAGACCACATGATGCCAGAATATTATTGTTGACAACCAAGTTCAACGATTTGAAAGTAATCGATCCACAGGATACTCGGATTATTCATGACCAATTCCCAACACTAATGAAACGTTATAGAAATATGCAAGTTGCGCGTAGTGCTACCACTGTTGGTATTTTGGTCAACACATTATCATTAGCAAATACAAAAGTCCTACTAAATCAAATTGTTAAGTCAATTGTCAACGCAGGAAAGAAACATTACATGTTTGTCGTTGGTAAACCCAACGTAGCAAAACTTGCAAATTTTGAGTGTGTCGATGTTTGGTGTATTATTGGATGTGGTCAATCAGGTATTGTTATTGATATGTGGGGTGATTATTATAAACCAATTATCACACCATACGAATTGCAATTAGCATTAATGCCTCAAGTTACATGGACCGGTAAATGGGTTACTGATTTTGATACAATGTTAGAAAAACACGGAAAAATAGAAGAAGCAAATGCAAACTCAACAGGTTCAACAGATGAAGATCATGAAGATGATTATGCGCCAGAATTTGATCCTGTGTCAGGCCAATTGAAGATGAACCAACCTCTTCGTCAACTTCGACATTTAGAACTAGAGATTGAAATGGGAAGCTCCAAAAAACAACCAGTATCAGTAGATGAAACAAGTTTGGTTAAAAACTTTGGTGGCTCACTTGCTATTGGTAAAACTATTTCTACATCAGCATTCGGTTTACAAAACCGTCAATGGACCGGTTTGGGAAGCGACTTCACTGAAGAAAATTCAAACGAAGGTGCTCTTATTGAAGATGGTCATACTGGTGTTGCCAGAGGATATAAAGATGTATAACGGCAGAACGTATAAAATAAAACAGTATATATAGCAGGTAAAGTATAAAATCATAGAGTAAATAAGTTTCCACTTTTGGCGATGCGAAAAAAAGAATTTGATAAATTCATGTGGAGTTTCTCTAGTTGTTCGGTGTTATTGGCTTCTTTTGCTAGTTGAACAGCACACACATATAGAGTCAGCCATGGGAAACATACCATCCAGTCTTTTGGATGATCTTTCTGAAGGCACCAACTGTAAGTATGATAAATATCTTAGACTTTTTATACGCTATTCAACGTGGTGTACATATATTGTATGCTGATGATAAATCATCAACAATTTAAATCAACAAGAATAACAGTACTAACATTATTTTTTGATCAAACCCATTTCTAATACTTATAACAGTTGGATCAGAAGAAATTGATCGTCTTGCAAAAAGGTTCATGAAATTAGATACAGACAATTCAGGGGCAATTGATAAAGATGAATTTTTGGCCATTCCTGGATTAGGGCAGAATCCGTTGGCTAAAAGAGTTGTTGATATTTTTGATGAAAATAAAGGAGGTGATATTGATTTTAAAGAGTTTGTTACTGGCTTATCAGTGTTTTCCTCTGCAGGCTCAGTTGATGATAAATTACAGTTTCTGTTTAAAGTTTATGATATAGACAATGACGGGTATATTTCAAATGGTGAATTATTTATTGTTTTACGTTTGATGGTTGCAGATTCATTGAATGATGTTCAGCTTCAACAATTGGTTGATAGAACTATTATGGAAGGTGACTCTGATGGCGATGGAAAATTATCATTTGCTGAATTCAAAAAAATTATTGAGAGTACTTCTGATATTACTCAAAAATTGAGTCTTGGTGACAAGATATAATAATACCATATATACAAAGCTTCTATGATGCATACTTATCTGAATTTTTTTAAAACGACGTTTACTTGATTTCTGTAGTAGGCCATTTGTGGTCATGTATTTCCATTTTTTTAAACTGAGGCATCTCAGTTTCCTCGTTTTTGATCTTATCTATCAAAACCGTTTTTATTGTACATATACACAGGTACAATAATCATACCCAAAATCTTTTGGTTTACATCTAATATTGTTATTACAAGCACACCATTCTAATCCTTCAAGAAAAAATAAAAAAAGGGTAGGAAAGCAGACAAATTGTGTGATCTCTTTGAAAGGATGTCGTTAAATAAAATACAAAATAGTGACCAGTTTAATACTATGACACAATTAGAAGAAGGTCATGGACCTCAGGTGAGCGAGTACCACAAAGATGAGGATGATATTTTTAAATCAGAGGAAGCTACTACATGGCCAATGTTTTCATCAATTTTTCACTTACTAACAAATGATAAAAGAAATAATTCCGACAGTTCATCATCAAATGATATTCAATTTATTAATGATTTATCAATCCAAGATAATACTGGTTTCATACCCATGTCACCTAATCATGTTGATCCTATTCAGTTTTTAAAAAATCAAGAACAGGTTTTATTGTATGACAAATTTCCAAAAATTACAATACTGCATAAAAGATATACACAATCCGGAGATAATCAACTAGCTTCTGCGAGATACGAAATTACTCAAATGTTGAAAGAGTTGAAAAATAGCTATGAAGCATTGAATGAAATTTATATATCTGAAAAATACTCAAAATTATCGAACTACCAGCATTTTATTGATTGGATTAATAAAAAAACTCAAACAAAGGCCACAATTGAAGATATTGTATCTAACTCTACCGAAGGTCAAACGTATAATGTGCTATTGAAAAAATCACGTAAAATTAATATGGAGATAGAAGAGCTGGAAAAGATGTTGTCAGATTTGAAGACGAAAAGACAACTGATTAATCACCAGCTATTAGAAACCAAGTCCCTACTAGATATTAAGTTGAATGTCCACAATGATGAGTTAGAGGATATAACACAATCAGAAAACGACGAAATTAATTTGCTGTACAAAGAAAAACAAATTAGATCTAATAAGTTTACGGATAATGAAATTTCAGATATTCTAAAATCTCAAATAAATTCATTAGATACTTTAATTGATCAAACTTTAGAATCAAAACTAAAATCTGAACAGTCCTTTAATTATTTATCTGATATTTTCCAAACTTTGAATAAAATGGAAAGTTCAATTAATACATTTATTCAAGAATCTAAAATCGACCAATTGGGACCAATTCTAACTGCAAATAGAATGTATTTGTACGACAGATTGTCACAAATTGATGAATTACATTTTAGGGATGTTAAAACGATAGTTATTAATGAAATTAATGCAATTGAAGTGGCAATGAAAATGTTAGAAATCCCAATACCTACAATTGAAACGAATAACTCCGAAGAACAGAAAAATGATGAAACTAATGATAATAAATCCCTAATCAATATATCTCCTGATAGCACGGATTACTATAATAATAGTTCCTTAGATAATGTTTCATTACAACAGATTACGAATAATGCCAATAATAAACGGAATTCTTTATCTACATCACCACCAAGTATAAATAATAAACCCACACCAACAGTTACAACTACAACTAATGTCAGTGTAACAGAATTTAAATCAAAAATGAATGCTAAAGTTAATAAGTACGATAAATTATTAAATGAAATAAAGAATGCAAAAGGTGAAAAAACTGACTAACAAATGTTTGTTTAGTTTTGGGATATTAATGTATTTTATATTTTACTTGAAAATTTGGTCTGTAGCATTACTTTTCTTTTCTAATCTTTATACTTTTAAAGCCAAGTCTTAAATTGTCCATAATTTAATCACGATAAAAATTTGTTTTTTTTGGCGGAAATTTATTTTTATTACTAATTTTAACCATACCAACAGGTACGTTATTATTATTGTTATTAGTATTTTTTGGTGGGATAACACCAGAAGACTTTGGCCCTGTTGGTAAATTATTTCTAACAATCTTCATATCTTTTGAAATTTGTCCAGAATACTTTTTAACTGGTAGTTTGTTATTATTATTATTATTATTTGATATTTTTCTCATTTTTGAAACATCAAAATTATTTGCAGACGCTGATGGTCTCTTGTGGTCATTATTGAAGTTCTTTGGTTGAATAACTCCTGATGATTTTAATTTCTCAGTTTTATTTCTCAATTTTTTAGGTGCAACCGGTAATAAGGTTTTGGTAACAGATTTACTCGAGACAGAGTTTGAAACATTTGATGATGATGGAGGTGTATACTCTGAATCATGATTAACTATATTTGAAATTTCTTGAACTTTGCTGAAATTGTTACTATTAGTATCAGTTTTTAACTGTCTTGTAAAACCTAAATATGCTTCAGTGACCAATAATCTACTCTTTGCATCTTCGTATAAATCTCTCCAAGTTTTGTTTGACATTAAAGCATCAACTGAACCAATAACCCATAAGGAAGCTCTTGCTCTAGTCAACGCCACATTCATTCTTCTAATATCAGCTAAAAACCCAACACCTTTTTGAATTTCTGCTCTAACACATGAAAACAAAATTATGTCTTTTTCTTGACCTTGAAATCCATCCACAGTATTAAAATCAATTTGTTTTGTAATTAAAAATCCATATTTATCAACAAAAGTTTTTTTTAAAAGTTTAACTTGTTCTTTATATGGCGAAATAATACCAATTTTATTTGACCAATCAATATCTGAGTATTTTCTATATAAGTATTCAACCATTTCCAAAATTACCTTACTTTCAGTTAGATTAAACAATGATTTTGTTCTTTCATTTTTGCTCTGTTGACCATCTTTGATATTGAAAAATCTATATGGACCATAATCCTTAATTTCGTGCCACGGCCTTGTATTGAGTCTGGCCATGTTTGGACCATCCTTTAGTCGTGAATCATAAAATTCTTTCGATGGGAACTTTGAAATTTCAGGATGCATACGATATTGAACATCTAATAAATAAACTGAATTTTTAAATTTTTTTTGCATTCTAACAAACAAGGATTGTTCATAGTTGAATGATGCAGCTTTTTGAGATAAAACTGTTGGGGGCAATTGGTTTGGATCACCAACCATGATACACTTCTTACATCCATATCTTAATGGAATAACTGCACTCAACTCGATACATTGAGCAGCTTCATCAATAACAACAGTTTCAAAAGTCATTGACATACCAGCTAAAACATCATGTGCAGAACCAGATAAAGTCGAACAAACAACTTGTGCATTATTAAGAATTTTGAATTGGATATTTCTTCTTTCAATTTCTCTATTACGATAATTAACAGCTCGTTGTTCTCTCATTTCATCTAACTTTTTACCCAATTCCCTACGTTTTGACATAACTTCTTGTAGTCTCATTTCAACTTTAGTAACTTCAGTATCTGATAGCTTATCACTTTCTAATTTTCTTCTTAATTCATCTCTTTCAATAATACATTTCTTATGCTCTGCTCTAATGCCTGAATCATCAGTTCTTTTCATTTTAGATAATAGAGAATCAACTTGTTCTTCCAGTGTTAATTCTTTAACTTGTTCACTAATAGCATCAGATTTACCCAATCTAACAACATTTGGTTTAAACATTTCACCCTTGGAGTTTTTGATACCTTTCTTGATTCTGATGACCAATTCATCAACAGCTGCATTTGACGGTGCACAGATTAAAATTTTCCTTTTACTATTGACTGTGCCTGTAGCAGTATTAACAGTTGTTATGTCTTCTTTGACACCAGGTGCTAAAACTCTGTGAATATTATGTTGTTCTTGTGTAAGGAAATATCCAATAACCCCTAAAATTGTTTTTGTCTTACCAGTACCCGGTGGACCTTGAATTAATGAAAATCCACTGCCTTGAACAGTACCCGAAATTGCTCTTGCTTGAGAATCATTAACATCATAAATATCTTTAAGTTTAGAAATCTGCTCTTTATTTGGAATTTCAATTTCTGATGGCTGTGCATTAACAATATCGTTATTTAAATCATAATATTTCAAACCTTTTAATGACGAATATTCTCTTTCTAATGTTGTCATTGTATTGACTTTCAGACCAACAATTTTCATTCCTGATGAAATCTTATAAACCATATTATTATCAGATGAAACCCTTAATGTGATATCAGCATATGCACCCACAGTGTTTTTAATTTCACGAACTTTAGCAAAACAGTTCAGTTTACAATTTTTAATCAATCCTTTTGGTATACCATCACCATCTTCTTCGGGAGGTAAATTATCAACGATCATCAAAACCAATAAATCTTTATCATTAAAATATCTTAATTCATTGACAATATCCTTTTTAACAGATGCATAAATATCAAAAAATGAATCGGTTGCAGACCTTGAACCAATAGTCATTCTAAACGGAATTTCAGAACCTACTTGTTTAGCTCTTTGGATTGATTGCCAACATTCTAACAGTAATAATGGCTCGAAAGTTTTCTCATAGTCTTCAACTGTATCAAAACTATCTTTAATAGGTTGATATTTGGAATCATCATAATCTGATGGTAATTCAGAATCATTATTATAAGACCATGATAAAATTGTTTTATATAATGGTGTGACATCAACATTTAATCTCAATCTCATCAACTCTTCTGCTTTCTTTTTTTGAATTTTTTCTAAATCTTTATTGTTGAGAGCAGTAGGTGTTGAACCAAATCTAGGAGTTTGTAATGACTGCAGTGTGGCTTTTGTCTTTTTCATCTTTTCAACAACTTGATCCTTTGTAAATAATGCATTTGAACTATGTGCATCATTATCATGCTCAATGTCCGAATCACTATCCGAATCACTATCTGAAATATTAATTGGTTTACTATTATTTGGCTTTTTATTAAATCCTGAAGGTCTTGCAGGTGCAGGTTCTTTCACTGGTTCAGCAGATAATGCTTTTCTCTTTTCATTTAATTTTAACTGTGCTAATTCCAGCTTGGATAGTCTCTTAGGTGCATCAAATGAAGGTACCGATTCACGTACAAATGGTTTTAAGTAATTTGATAGATTACTCTGAGATTTCCTTGATTCATATTGATATCCAGATCTAGTACTTAATTCGATCCTCGGAGAAGCGGATTTAGCTTTCTTTTCTTCATCGACTTGAATGGAAATATTTTCCACCAATTTATCATTTATTCTTCTTGCCCTTAATAATAATTCACCTGTTTGTTCTGCATTCATTTTATTATTAAATTTTTTAGCTCTTAAACATAATTTGATTAAAATTGTTAAAATTTCATCACCCAATGAATACTTAATTCCATATGATAAATCTAGAATCTTTGTAATTAAATCAACACATCTAATCAACAATGCAGAATCACTTAATCTAAGCCATTTGAATAAATCATTTAATGTATCAACAATAGGTCTCAATAAAATAACTTGAAATGATTCAGCTTTTGATGGAGTCATAGATTCACTGTTTATTAAATTAGTAATGATTTGGAAACCATTTAAAATAGAATGCGATAAATCCAAAACATCTCTTGTAAAATTAAGTAAATCACTTGTGATTTTATCTGAAATTTCCTTAGATAAGGTAACTTTCAATCTTTCATAATTGATTGACCAATCAAAAATGTTTTTGAATATCATACCCAAAAAATCCCAAATATCAATCCAAAAACAAATTATTGTACTTTTCAAAGTATTTGTAAACTCAATATTTGTTGATGAAATCACACCATTCATTGGATCAAACAATGCACTAATAAAGTCAATTAAAACTTTGACAGTTCTTTGTGTTGGTATAAATAGTTTCAAAGATGTGAGATTTTTTAATGATAGGTCAAATGATGATAATGTATTACTAACATTCAATTTTAAAGTTTCTCTAAAAGCTTCTAATCTATCATCAACGTCAAAAGATTCATTTAGTATAGCAATTGAAGACTCATGAATTCTGTCAATTGGCGATAATAGTAATGACCATAATCCATGAGAAGAGATCTTATCATTTATAATTAAGTTGATTTTAGTTGATGTTAAATTTTCTGATAACTTATTAAGTAAGTTTTCAACTGATTTTGCAAAAACATCAATTATTTTGTTATGCTTTGAGGAATTTAAAATGATCTTTTTGATAGCATCATCGCTTTCAACTTTGTTATTAATTAATTTTGTTTTCTTATAAGCAATATCGATTTGGTAAACTTTGATTATATTCACAAAGGCATTGAAAATCGATAAAACTAGAGCAAAGTTTGTTTGACTATTGATTTTGACTTGTAATAAATTCCATAAATCATTGTTGAATTCAGGAGTGACAAAATTTGAAACATTATTATTATTTAATTTATGTGAGTAAAATGAATAATTATCGATATCAAAAACCAAACATGAATTGATTAAATCAATTGCTTTAGACTGTAGGTAAGGATTTTTTAGTGAATCAAATATTAAAATGCATTTTTTATTGATCAACGTTCTTGCACTTAATTTATTCAATAATTCAATTGAAAGCGCATCGTGATAAATACTATTATTTAAAGTTAATTGTTTTGACATATTATCCATAATATAAGAACCAACAAAATTTCCACAATTTGAATCATTCATATAATCAGCCATGAATCCAAACATTGCGATTGAAAATTGACACTTTTTCGATTCATCCAAAGATTTTGTACATGAATCCATCCATTGAAATAAATCAATAAATAAAGGATCCCTTGAAGTATCTAGTTTTGATAATTCAGTTGGATATATCTCAGGTTTTAATTCTGATAAATACTTTTTATAATAAGGGTTGTTAAAAGCCATATCAAAAAAGCTCATATAATTATGTGGTTTAATCAAATCAAACAATTTATTTTCCAGTTTTATTAAAGATATGGACAAAAATCTTAATAAATAAGGTAAAGGAGTTTTCAAATAGGAAAAAATATGATTAATGAATATTGAATATAATGGTACAATTCTAATTTTTGAATCATCCCTATAACACGATGATGAATAAGGTTCAATTAAAGTTGAATAAATTGATTCTAATTTTGTGAATCTTATGAATGGGATCAAATTTGTCCAAAATTCAATTGCTTTCTTATCAGTAAAAAAATCGGGTCTTTGAATACTGAAAAAATGAATTTCATATTCTTCAATGAATAGTGGATTCAAATCTTTTGCTGTGAAATAATGTTCCATTTCTTTATTATAATTTTCCTGAGTATCGTCCATATTGTAAGGTAGTTTTGAAATTGCCCAATTTCTTTGAACTTCATTTTCTTGAAACATTAAATATACTATACCTGGATAAACTTTCAACTTCTTTTCAGCCAATAAGTCGTGTGCGTTATTTAGGAAGTTTGTACAATGATCGAAATAAGTCTTCAAGTTTTTGTTTAATCTTAGTAACTTTGGATTGAGTAAACATTCAGCTAGTATTTTAGATAGTAAAATTTTCAGATCACTATTGTTTAATTTTTTTTCAATTGAATCAGATATTTGGCCGTAAAGATGATTTGCTTCCCAAATTGCAGCCTTTTCCATTGTCAAAATGATTGATTTATAGGGAATCTTTTTAATCAAAATGAATTTTCTCCTTATTTCAGCTCTACTTAAGTGATATTGAATCAAACAGTCGGTACAATTATCTATAGAAAGTCGAATTGCATTGAACTGATCTATCGTGAAATCGACATTGAAACCAGCTAATACTACAATTAAAAATGATATAACAGAAGCAGAGGTTGAAGAGTTACAAAAGATATGATGACGTTTATGATCATCGGAATCTTTTTTGATGCTGATGTAATATTGCATACATTCTTCAACAACCGCTTCTTGCAGCTGAGGATCCTCAGCAATGTAAGTTTGTTCTATACGATCCAGAATACCTTCAAACGAGGAAGCAGACATGGCTAGAAACAGAGGAAAATCCAATCAGAGCAATAATCCACTCGAAAAGAAACGGCAGGTTCATTGAAAAGGCGTGTATTTTACTAGACACACGTAAAGCTTGAAATTGGTTTGCC
Source organism: Pichia sp. NRRL Y-12827 (assembly GCA_030570315.1). NCBI lineage: Eukaryota > Fungi > Ascomycota > Pichiomycetes > Pichiales > Pichiaceae > Pichia > Pichia sp. NRRL Y-12827. The sequence goes on from JAJLVN010000003.1 coordinate 195,152, forward strand.
ACAAAAAAAAGAGAAAAAAAAAGGGAAAAAAAAAAAAATTCAAATCTGAATTCACTGCAGTATACGATTTCCGTCATCTTTCATGAGCCTCTCTGTTTATATCTAGCGTCAGCTTCGCCGCCAGCATCGACCATGAGAGCCACTCGGCTTCTATTGAAATTTGACAAGGCATATCTCAAGCTGCGGATGAAACCGCCGACGGCTAGACAGCGCCTGGGTTCTCCCAGCACGCTCACCAAACCCCCGCCCGCCCCTGTGAACCGTGAGCGTCTTTCTTCCCACGAGCTATACATCCACAACGCCCAGCGCCAGGCGGCCGTCGCCGCCTTCGCCCACCGAGATTCGCTGCGCGCAAGGGCCACGGCCGCGTTTCTCGCCGGCAACAAGCACACGGCCCACCAGCTCGCCGGCGAGGCCCATGCGGTGCACTCGGAAGCTGCCCAGCACAACGCGCGGGCCGCGGCCGCGATTTTTGCGCACCACAATCCATCGCTCGAGTCGCCCACGGTGGACCTTCATGGGCTTCACCCGAAGGAGGCCGTCTACTACTTCTGCCAGCATCTGCAGAGGTGCATCCGGGCGGGCCAGACAACAGTGGAGGTGGTGGTCGGCGTGGGCAAACAGTCCAGCACCACGGGCCATAAGGTGGGCCCAGCGATTGTTGGCCTCTGCCGGCAGCTGGACGTTTTCCTGTGCCGGGGAAAAAACAGCGGGGCGTATTTTGTGCGGGTGGACCGCGAGTTCGAGGGCGGCGTGGAAGACGCTCAGCTCGCCTGGGAGAGCGATTTTGTGGATGGAGGAGGTGGTGTTTGATGGTTTGCTTGTTTGCACCTGGCGGTCTCTGTTTTGCACGTAAGTCACTCATACGCCCACACATCACATCAATTCAGCATGAGTGGGAAGTTTGTTAGAGCGTCTAAGTTCAGACACGTCTTTGGCCAAGCAACAAAGAAGGAACTCTGCTACGAAAACCTTAAACCCACACTCTCTGCCTTCGACAGTAACATTGTTCAAGCAAATGGTAAATATATTGCGTTAAATTCAAATGGTATCGGTGCATTTACCGTCATTCCAGTTGAAGAAGTAGGCAAGGCTCCCGATTTGGTTCCAATGTTCAGAGGCCATACCGGTGGTAGTGTTTTAGATACCGCATTCGATCCGTTCGATGACCATAGAATCTTATCTTCAGGTGAAGACGCTAAGATTCTCATATGGGAAATTCCAGATGACTATTCGTATGTTCATGTGGATCCTGAAAATATTGTTGATATTCAACCAGCTGGCTCATTAATTGGCCATTCAAGAAAAGTCGGTCATTTGTCTTTCAATCCAGTTGCTAAAGACGTCATTGCATCTTCCTCATTTGATTATTCTGTTAAGATTTGGGATGTTAAGGACAAAGTCTGTAAAGTTACTTTACAACATAAAGACTTAATCACTTCATTCTGTTGGAATTACAATGGTACTCAGATTGCAACTGCTTCAAGGGATAAGAAAATTAGGGTTTGGGACGCTAGAACTGGTAAATTATTACAAGAAGGTCCAGGCCATTTAGGTGCCAAAGCATGCAGAATTGTTTGGTTAGGGAACACCAATAGAATAGCAACAACTGGGTTTGATAGATTTTCAGAAAGACAATTGGCACTATGGGATTCAAATGATTTATCAAAAGGACCAATTGGTGGTTTCATTTCCATTGATTCCTCATCTGGTACTTTAATGCCTTTCTTTGATCCAAGTACAAACCTACTATTTATTGCCGGTAAGGGTGATGGTAATGTTAGATATTTTGAATTTGCTGATGATGATTTACTTTTATTAAGTGAATATCCTTCAACTGGTGCACAACGTGGTTTTGCAGTTACACCAAAGAGATTTGTTAACATAAAAGATAATGAAATCTTAAAAGCTTACAAACTATTAAATGATAATTCAATTGAACCTTTGTCTTTTATTGTTCCAAGAAGGTCCGAAATGTTTCAAGATGATATTTATCCTGATGCGCCTTCAGGTAAACCTGCATTATCTTCAGCTGATTATTTTGGTGGCAAAACTGTCGATGGTCCAATTTTATGTTCAATGAGAGACATTTATGAAGGTAATGAACCTCGCTTATCGGAATCAAAGCCAGCGAATGAAACCGTTTCTAAACCAGAACCCGAACCAGTTCCTGAACCTGTTGTTTCAAAACCAGTGTCAAAGCCAGCATCTGAATCAGCATCTGAGTCAGCATCTGAGCCTGTTTCTAAGCCTGTTTCTAAGCCCGTTTCTGAATCAGTACCTGTTGAAAGATCTGTACCATCTTCTTCATCAAATGACGTTCAAACAATGTTAAAGGAAGAAAAAGGTGTTAATAAATTACTGGAAAAGGTCAACAATTTATCTGATGATGAAGATACTCCAGATGGAGATAATGATAATAACGACGATGCATGGAGTGAAAAACCAACCCTTTCTTCTGTTCCAGTTACTGCAAAGTCAACTAGAGTTGAACCAAAGACTGAATCAAAGGGTGAACTCAACGCTGAACTAAAGACTGTATCGAAGCCTGAAATTGAAGTCGAAACTAAGGAAGAGACAAAGGAAACAAAGGCAGAACCTAAGACCGAAACAGTTACAAAATCTGAACCTTCCACTACAGCATCGACTATTACCTCCAAGTTAGGTGCAACAACAGGTGGATTAAAGGCTAACTTAGATAGACTTGAAAAACTTGTAGTTCAATTGGAAGCTAATGTTGAAAAATTAACAGCTGAGAATTTATCAAAAGATGAAAGATTAAAGTCATTAGAAGATAAAATTGACTTATTATTATCTAGAAAGCAATGATGTTACACTAGATCAGTTACCTTCTTTTTTTTGTATTGTAATAATTTATGTTGTGTAGATTTGTAGAAAAGAAAAACAGTCTATTTATGATCAACAGTTATAATAATATGCGAGATGACGTCAAAATTGAAACTTTCAACTTTCTGAGGGGTCGGTCATGTTTTTCAAAATGAATATAGTTTGGTAAATTTGTAATTTATGCACACATTATCAATCGTTGTGGTACAACCTACGCCTTTTAATGATCGACATTTGTCATTTATTCTCCAAATACAACAAACTATTCATATGTCTGAAAAAGTAACGGCCTATGACTTGTCATACTTACACAGCAATCCATTTAAAGATATAACTGCTGATATATTAGTTAACAGTATTGATAAAATAATAGATAACGATGAAAATGATACGAAATTAACAGAATATTTGAGAAATTATTTAATCAACAAAGTAATAAATGAAAAAGCTAATGAAAAAAAGGATATCTCCATTCAAGCTAACAATGAAATTATCGTTAATGATTTAATCAATGATAGTGAAAGTGATAATGATCCCTCTATGTTTACAAAATTTTTATCATACGTAAAATCTTATTTAATTGCCTCAACACCCAACGATACAGTTAAAGAGCTAGAAAAACTCCATGAAAGGCAGAAAAATGCACTTACATATGATGAATGGTATGAGATAAGTTTGAAATTAGATATACTTGAAAAAACTAATATTTGGAAAGAAACTAAAGAATCCGATTTATATGATTATAAATTAGTAGAAGAACAGTTAATTGAATTGAGAGAATGTAGGGAGACTAAAAATTTTGAAAAAATGTTGTATATTATACGAACATGTTGGAAAAGAGACTTCGGTGGTATAAATAATGAAAAATTATACACCAAGTGTCATGTCGGTACAAAAAATCTCATAACAGAATATATCAACGAATGTGTTAAATGTTTAGCTTCTTTAGTTTCTGAAGATTGTCCAATGGATGATCGATATATCTTAGATGTTCTATTGGAATCTAAGAGAAATTATGGTAGAGCTGCCATAACTATGAGTGGTGGTGGCACTTTAGGATTAATTGGTATCGGTGTCTTTTCTACATTGTTGGAAATGGATTTGTTCCCTAAAATTGTTTCTGGATCAAGTTGTGGTTCAATTGTTAGTGCAATTATGTGCTCTAAAACAAGTGATGAAATAAAACTTATTTTACCAGGTTTGTTTGATAAAACATTCGAGGTTTTCAACACTGAAAATGATCATGATACTTTTTATAATCACTTATCCAGATTTTTAAAGTATGGTGTTTGGTTTGATAGTCAGTATTTGCAATTATGTATGAAAGACTTTTTGGGTAACATCACGTTCAGAGAAGCTTTTAATAAGACTGGTAGAATTTTGAATATAACTGTTTCGTCAGCAACTGTGCATGATCAGCCTACTTTGCTAAATTATTTAACTGCTCCAAATGTTTTGGTTTGGTCTGCAGTTTGTGCAAGTTGTTCATTACCTTTAGTGTTTGCATCATCAACAATTTATGAAAAAAACTTAGAAAATGGCGAATTAGTTAAATGGTCCAATCCTTCACTAAAATTTGTTGATGGTTCGTTAAATTCCGACTTACCAATCTCAAGGTTATCTGAAATGTTCAATGTTAATCACACGATTGCGTGTCAAGTGAATCCTCATATTTCACCACTAGTCAAGTTTTCATCAGATTGTAAAGAAAGCTTAAGTAATTGGAATCTGAAAAAAATAATTTACAATACTTCTAATATTTTCACATTAGAGTTATCTCATTATTGTGAAGTCTTAAATGAGTTAGGCATCTTTCCAAATTTAGCCACAAAGATGAAACAATTGATATCGCAGTATTATACCGGTGATATAACCATATTACCACAATTAGAATTACGTGAACAATCTAAAACTTTAGTCAATCCAACCCCTAGATTTATTTGGAAATGCATTTTGGGAGGTGCAAGAGCAACTTGGCCAGAAGTTTCAATGATTAGAGATCAATACATTGTTGAATTTTCAATGGATAAGTACATAAGTGTTTTGAAATCTCGTGTTGTTTTTGATTCATCGAAGAATACAGTTGCCAAAAAATCTGGCTCATTATCATTGTCTTGCAATACATCACCTAGGAAAGATTTTTATCCTGCGCAGGTGAATCTCATATCACCAAATGTTCCCGATAAACAAAGAAAAAGAAGTGATTCAATAACATTAAGTGAAAAATACAGAACTGATGAAAGTCCAATTTTTCCATCAAAAGCTACTTTAAGGAAAAATCAGAGATCCAGAGTAAGTTTAAAAAAGGGTTTGAGATCACATCGTTATGTGGATTTACAACAAATTCCATTATTAAAGCCAGAACATTCATTTGAATCTTTAAGGTATATGCAAAAAGCTAAGAATGGTACCAACAATATTAGTAGTAAATCAAGATCTTTCTCATATACACAATTATTTCATGAGAGACCATCACCAACTGAAAAGGACAGCACTAAAGAAGAATTATTTTTAATAACTAATAAAGATGGAACAAGAAGACTATCTACTTCATCTTCTATATTGAATGAACCCGAAGAACAACAAAGTCTTCAAGCTGTGAATACTTTGACTTTAAGTAAGAAAAAATAGTTTGATAATTATAAAAAATATTTACATATGCAATCATGAAAAATTCAAAAGGTGAAGATAATAGACATATGAGATTTCGTATATACCAGGGTATAAACTAGTAATTTATGTAATTTTAATTAATCAGAGATATAAAGTACAAATCATTTAAATTTTATGTAGTTTATACATTTATTTGAATAATAAACAACATGGTTGGTTCTTCTTATTGTATCATACAAGCTTAATAGCTTGGGTGGCAAAAGGTTCTGGATTTTTTAGTTAAATCTAAGTGGATAAAAAACATTTTCTGTTTTAAGGATCAATGATTGTTCATTCAAATAAAAAAATACTATTTTACAATTCAGAGATTTTCAAACTAATTTTGTTTTGAATCAAGTTTTGATGTTTGAAATTATTTTATCGTTTAATGGAGAAAACCACCGAATCTCACCAAAAAAAAAGTAGTGAAGGCTTGAAATTGGTTAATAAAAAGATAACTTCTGCTAGAGCATTGTTACTATTTATTGATCAATCTGGATTCTCAATCAATTGACACATTTCCCCAAGAATATTTAATGTTAACGTTGGTTGTCATTGCTTTTGACGCAAGAAAAAGTTACTGCTAGTAAAATCCAAACCTGTAACACAAATTACAGATTAAGATGAATTCACAAAAGACTATGTATAAATTAAACAAGTAAGTGACTTTATAGTTTTTTCTAAAAAGTAATTGTATCATTCCAAGAACATATAAATATTTGGCATTCTGTTTACTTTACAAAACGTTGTAATTGTTCTTTATGTATAAAGTACAATAAATATTGATTATTTCAGGCCAAGAAGCTGTTTAATTGAAAGCTCTATTGTTGTTCATGTACTAATTTTTAGGACTCTATGCTTTCATGAGTTTTTTGAGTGTATGGTATAATTGACATGAAAAAAGAGTAGTGATGTTCTAAAAAAAGCGGTATTCATCTCGATGTGCAAATGTTGAAAAACATGAAAACTGCTTGGGTGGCTGATGCCAGAACGTTTTTGATCAGCCAAGAAATATATTTGCAATGTACCTTTTTTCTTGGAAGTGGCGGATAGTTAAATTGAACCTGGAACCTGGATAATGGAAAGTCTTCGAATATATGTCCCAGAGCACCCAATTGAACAAGATGTCCAAAAGTCTGAATTAGATCACTCTTTTAATAACAAAACTTTTTTGGCAAATCTGAAAAAAAGCATAGAAACAAATGATTCCAAATCAGTTGCATACTTCGATGAAACAGTGGTTAGTTATATTGTTTTAGAGTCAGAAAAAGTTATCAATGGTCAATTGTCATTTGAATTACAATATGGATTCAACAAACACGATTCTCAAAGTTTTCACAAGAATAACAACATACGTACAGGACGAAATATTTCATTACAGACAGCGGACTCTATTTTTAAATCTGATAAGTTCCATATATGGAAGTATTCATTTAATATCCTTCCTGGACAAAACTACACAAACATAACAATCAGTGTAGTTTATGAGAAAGAAACAGAAATTATAAATACGAGTCTAAAACCATATGAAGAAGTCAATTTAATACAAATCGAAGGTATTGATTTATTGAACGATTCATGTGTCAATTTATCAACAACAAAAACCTCCAATGTTAGTTCAGAGTCAATGTCAAATGGATCATCTGCAACAAGCTTTTCTAATACGACCATAAAATCATCATTTAAATTAGATATTGCATCATTATATAGGATGTCATTGAAGTCATACAAATCTGAAAAGACTCTTGCATGGTTAGATTTAAGCCCATCAAAAATTGTAAATGAAATGGGTACATCCATTAAAGTGAATTCCATCAGTGTTGATTGTATGAATTGTGATATTTCATCGTGCACTACAATCAATTATCCCGTTGATTTGACAAGTAACATACTTCTCACTGATGCGTATCATATCTCATATGATGACGAGTCTATCATAAAGCCACTCACCGTAATAATTGATGCAGTTGTTGATGGGTATAAGCATATAACTACTACATGGTTATCTAATTTGGATCTTTCGAATAATGTACTCCCAGAAAATAATAGTGGCAGTACATTAAATTTAGCATACAAGAAAGCATACCAATCTTCATTATTACCAGCTGCAAAATTATCAAAACTTAGGTCATACAATAGCCTAACATCCAATCAAACTGTATCAAAAATAAACCCACCACGATCAGCATCAAGTGGTGCATTAACTGGCAGTGCAACAACAAGTCCTAATACATCAGGGAATAGTGGCTTGGGTGGCAAAAGATATTCAAGTGTTAGGTTGAAATCAGGATCAAATTTATCTTTAAGTCAACTCTGGACAGGTAACACTTCACAAAATTTTCAGCGTGGTTTAGTTGTTACAGTTAGTGGACCCACTAGAGTTAAATTAGGCGAAACTTTTAGATGGAAAATCCAATTGTTAAATAAATCAGCCGATAAAATGGATCTAATTTTATATGTTCAAAGTTCAATCAAAAAAGAGTATGAAAAAACAATTCCACCAATTCCTATTCAATCAGGAAACAAAAAAGACAGTGTGCCATTATTTTCAAATAGTCAATTAGTGCGTAGCTTTTATTACAAATTCAACAGAGCAGGTCTTGTTAGTCTAACTAATAATTTACGTGTTAGTCTAGAATATGGCAATCTTTATGAATGTGAACTTGAACTAATGAGTGTTGAAAGAGGAATGTTCAATATTTATGATTTTAAAGTTTTGGATATTTCTAGTGGTGATATTTTTGAATGTAATAGATTATTGGATGTAATGGTTATTTAAATCATTAATTCACGAAAAATGTGGTTTTATAAATTTAAATATACAAAATTGTTTATAACTGTAACTTAACATCAAAATCACGATCCAAGTAAGTGTTTAATTCATACTCATCAGCAAATAACCAACCAAACCACGAATATCCCTTCTCAGAATCCATTTTGAAATATTTAATAAGTTCAATAATATTTCCAAAAAATGTTTTACCTCTTTCAGAATTCACATTAAAATTATGGCTTTGACTTTTAAGCCAAACGTATAAGAATGCCATAACACAGATTGTACCGTTATTGAAATCTAAAACATTACCCTTTCTAATAGCATCTTTACCATCTTCATTAAGTTTACTATATTTAGATTCTGAGAATTCCCAAAGAGTGACTTCTCTCACCAAATCCCATTCTCTAACCTTTAAATCTGCGGTGTTATTTATACCTTCGATACGGGTCAATAAATGAATTTCAGAATTGTTAAAGACAAATTGGAAGCATTTCAAAATATTATTAAACTGAGTATCTGTAATTTTTTCAAATGATGTTCCAAAAATATCTTTAACATCAATTGTCAATGCAACAAACTTTCTATATGCTGGACATAAAGAAAATTCAGGTATCTCAACAATAAATGTTTTCTCTAATACATTTGCAGATGTACACTCTAGTGATAATGCAATTTGCCCAGATGTATGTGATTCTATTGTACATTTTGCATGATATTCATTTGACATTTCATTTTCATCAACAAAATTACTCTGTTTACAATTTATTCCAATCTTACTTCCAAACCAACTAGAGCTTGATTGTTCAGTAACGCTTAAATTGAAAGATTCATCAATGGTATTTGTGATACTCAAAACAATATTAATTGCCTCACCAGACATTGCTTGTACTTGTATATAACCTCCATTAATACGAACAGTTTGACTAATAATACTTTTGGTTGATTCTGAATTACCCCCAAAGCATTGTATGGAATGAATAACTTCAACGGCTTCACTCAAATTAAAAAATGACAGTTTATTAATAACTTTATCCCAAGCATCCGTAAACTCTCGTCTCAACTCATGTAATTTACTTTCATCAATCAATGGTGCATCTAAAGTATATGAAGCTGCAACTGGTAAATGATCAGACCCTTTCGTGGCAATTGATGTATACGAGTTCTCAATTAAATCAAAATAAGAACGTTTAACATATAATATACGGTCTGTGTAGGCAGGTAACCGTTTTGTATCGTATCTTGGAATATAGTATGGTGTTAAGCTATTCAATCTTTTTGGAACTGGTTTTCTGTAACGCTTTTGATCAGCCAATGATGGTGTTGCCGATTCTTCTGATTTTTGAGACGGCGGTGAGAACCACCGTCCAATTGAATCATTAACGATTTTAAATGTTGGCGCAAAATTAATTTTAGGTTCTGTAAACCCAATAAACACCTTCTTTGAGTTAAATTCCTGTATTAATTGATCATGTGCAGTAATTGCAGCCCATGATCCTTGCTTGACAAACTCTTGCACAAGTGCTTGTGATTTTGTGTCTGTTTGAATGTTCAACCTGTAATTAGTATCACCACAAACAACCAAAGCCTTCTGTGCTTCCGTAACTGTTTTGAATTTTAAAATGTCAAGATCACTAACTACCCCATCAAACTTTTCTTGTTCTATTTTAGAAAAACTCAATGGCACACAAGAAACTCTAACTAAATCATCATTTAAACTTAGTTCTTTCATTTCATTTTCTAAAGCAACTTTGTAGTTGGCGTGATCAACATTTTGATCATTGTGTACTTTTGCTTTCAGTTTTTTTTCAAGTCTTTCTCTAGCAGGATCCTTAGTATGAAATAAATTCGGGTTTAATGTCAACTTAACTGTTCTATCATCTAGTCCAATTTTTCTCTCAATTTTAGCCCAGGACTCCCGTCTTTGTTGAATCTGTGCATCATTTTCACCATGAACTAAATGGACATTTAAGATTTGAACCTCAACACCAGGAAGCTTACCAGCAGTTTCATCTAATTCATCAAACATGTAACCATACAAATCATCTTTTCTTTTAGATTTCGGCTCTTGAAGAGTTGAATATTTTCCAACACTTAAACTGATACCACCGACTCTAAATCTTATTGAAATACAGCCTTTGTTTGCCCATCTTAAGTAACCCAAACCCAGTGTATTTTGTCTGAAATTGTGCAATTGTCCATCATTATCATTTGCTTCATCTGCAGTAATATGATCCTTTGCAAGAACAATTGTTGTTAACGCCAATAAACCAGTTTTATAAACCAGCGTATAAGAATCCGAAGAAATTGCATTCAGGACAGATATTAAAAAATTCACCCATTCATCAATCGCAGTATTAGACTTTTTAAATGATGTTAAAGAAATAGTTTCCTGAAAATTAATCACATATATATCTGCTAATCCTTCCTTATTTTCAGGATTGACGGTGGAGTCTCCAGCATAGAAAAACGATGCCCAATCTCTACCACTTTCACCAGCCAATTCTTTTAGATCTGGTGGTTTCATTTGGTTCAAGTTCCAAGTTAGTACTCTCAATACTAAAGTTTTCTGCTTTATGAGTTCGTATTTGTGTTCTTCATAAAATGATCCCAAAAGTAAATCATGGGATTTAAGAATAGTAGATGGATTAAGTAAATTTAAAAGTTTCAACGTTTTACTTTTAATAGGTAACGATTTTGTATTTTTGGCAGTGTCCATTATAATGTCTTCTTCCTCTGAGTTGTTATCATCCTTTTGAACAGAATCATAAATATTGTCATTGCGATTGTTATTGTCACTTGCATCATCATCTTCGTCATCGTCATCACCAACCTTAAAATTATTCATATTTATATCAATTAATTTAGTCTGATCACTAGTTTCTAATTGATTAACCAAACCATTTGTACCATCAGCATTGCTTTCCAATTCTGGACCATCAACATCATTCACAGACGAAGCTAAAACAAAGGAAGGTTTTGCTACTGGAAATGCTAAAGTGTTAGTTTCGTTCTGTAAAGTTCCATTTTCTTCCGATTCTTTACCAAGAACATCCATCAAAGATTTGGAAGAGTAAAATCCAGACATGTTAGTTCTCCAATTTGCCAAACTGGGGTTCAACGTAATACCTTTATAAATGGATATGTAATATGTTTTTTTACAGAAGTATACGAACAATAAGAACCACAAGCTGCTTCAATATTCTAAAATAATTTCCTTTTTTGTGCGACTCATTTGTCAGTTTTTGGAATATACTACTGTACGATGTATAGGGTTGCTTGAAAGATATCGATTACGATTTTATCTATTATAATATTATAAACTTATTATTATCATTACTATTCACAGAATGCACAAGTTTAAAATCATTTTTCGTTTTCTTCCTCATAATTATTCTTATCACTTTGGTGTTCATTTTCAATAGTAGTGGTTCTACCCTCTGAGGCATCTTCAAAATTATCATCATCTGTGGTCTCTTTACTTTTACTTGTGTAAACCGTATCACCCTCTGATACAATCAGATTTCGTTGAATCGTACTTATAGAATGTGTGCTCACTCTTTTACCTGCAACAGCAGCACTCACATCCACATCAACTACTGTATCATTGGAAGTTTTTGCTACGATTCCCGACCAACCACTCCAACCTTTTCCATTAGATATTGAGTTCAATCCTGTTGTATCATCACTATTTGGTTCTTCAGTAGTCTTTTCCATTATTCTATTTGAAACTGGTAATTGTGATTCGGATTGTGATTCAGATTGTGATATAGATTGTAGAGTAGGTTTAAAATCTAAATCTTGCCTTTTTCCAGTATCTTCTTCAGTAACAGGCGCCGTCTCTATTACTTGATAAAAGGGTGAAGTATTATCATCTATGGATTTGGTATCTGAATTATGCTTCTTTTCATTAATTTTTGAAACCAGCCAATTATTTTGCCATCCATAAACAAGACCAAATGATTCTTTATCATTCCAAATACCAATACTTACAGCATACCACATTTTAGCCTTTAACTCTACATATTTAGCCCACGAAGATCTAATATAATCATCTAATTTGATACCATCTGCTAGTTTTAAAGGATTAATTGAATTTAGAAATTTGAGTAGTTCAACCACTGATCTGTATTTATTGGCACAATTAACACACAATGGGTAGTCTGGTTTTGATGTTTTATCATCTGGTGATGATGAAGAAGTAGAAGTAGATGCCGATGGAGATTCCATACGTAAATGATATAATCTTGAAAAGTTCAATTCAATTCTCTTTTCACCACATAATCCACATGATGTGGTAACTGCCAATGGTACAATATCACTAGGAGAGCTTTTATCATTATGTGATGAATATTTGAATAAGGATGGATCATATGATGTTGCTCCAGTATCCGTTGAAAATCTTGATAGCGATGGCATATTATCACCCTCAGCTTGCGAAATAGGAGAAGTTGAAGTACCATCTTCCAAATTTGGAACATATTGTTGTAATGTTTGATTTTTCCAAATTTCAGTAACAGCACTTAAAGGTTCAATGTTAACAGTTTTTTCCATCAATTCCATTAGGAATATTTTTCTATTCCAGCGTAATTTCAATGTTTGTAAGGCAGGTGATTTATCTAGTCTCAACAGTTCTTCCAACTCTTCTAATAACTTTATAAAAAACTTTGAAGTTTTGATGTCAAAAAATGACGCTTTGGTTGAAGAGTTGCCTTGGTGTTTCGTTAACAGTGCATCACTAAATAACTTGAATGCGGGTACATCAAATCTAAGCTGGTTAAATAAAGGAGAATAAATTAAACGCTTATTGAATGCAGACAATAAATTTGAACTGAAATTAGCAGGTTGAGGGATCGTATTTTCTTCTGCTTCATTGGAAAGTGTGGGTAAATTTAGAATAGATAGGTTCTTTGAATTATTCTTGGAATCATCACTTGGTGTATTGTTATTGGATGGACGATCTAAATTCGATATTATTTGTTTCAAGGTCGAAAGTTCTGACTGTAAAATTTCAATGGTTGTATCTTTTTCTTTGATTGTATTTGATAACCTGTCATTCAATTGTTTAATATTAAAAGCGTTTTCATTGGCTTCTTTAACTTGGCAATTTGCTTGTTCGAATAGTTCCTGTGTGATATGTTCAACTTCTGTGGATAATCTAGTCACTTCTAAGTCAGCATCATATTTTTCTTTCCGTGCTTGAACTAACATACGTTTCTGTTGATCGAATTGTTTAGTTAGATCCACCAAACGTTGCTGTAAAGTGTTTGTTATTTCTGTTTGTTGTAGAAGTTTCAAAGACAATTGGTTAACTATATCAGTTTCCTCTGTAGAAGATACAACAACATTAGTTTCATGTGTTTTTACTGAAGAAATTGTTTGTGAAACAGTGTCTTTGTCTGCCATTTTCGTGCAATGGTTTTGTTGTAGATCAAATAGGGTTTTGACGTGTAATCATATATATATGTATGAAAGTCCTGTGCACAGAATTGTGTTTAGTTTGGTCGCTATCTCAAATTCGGAATTTTGAATTTTGAATTTTTTTTTTGATTAAATTTTTTTATTTTCCATTTATTTCTTTTAGAAAAATTTTTCTAAAATATTTCACCTTCGATACTGTTATATCTTTGTTCTTGATCCGAATTTTGCTCAAACTATACATACACAATGAGAATCTACAGCTGTCACTTTTGCTCTTCACCATGTTATCCAGGTCACGGGATAACTTTTGTTCGTAACGATGCAAAGGAATTCAAGTTCTGTCGTTCGAAATGTCACAAAAACTTTAAACAAAGAAGAAATCCTAGAAAACTTAAGTGGACTAAAGCATTCCGTAAAGCTGCTGGTAAAGAATTGGCTGTTGATTCTACTTTAACTTTTGCAAAGAGAAGAAATGTTCCTGTCAGATATAATAGAGATTTAGTTCAAACTACATTAAAGGCAATGACCAGAATTGAAGAAATCAGACAAAAGAGAGAACGTGCGTTCTACAAAAACAGAATGAGAGATAATAAGGAAAGAGCTCTTGCATTAGACAAGAAATTAGTGGAGCAAAATCCAGAATTATTGAAGATGAGAGAAGTCGAATTAAGAATAAAGGAAGAAAAGAGATTAGCAAGAGAAGAAAAAAAGAGACAAGAAGAAGAACAAGACGAAGACGAAGAAATGGATATTTCAGAAGAAGATGCATCAGAAGAAGAAGAAGAAGAAAAACCTCAAACTATCCTACTCACAAACAAGAGAAAGACCAAGGTCAGATTTTAAACTGGTTAACAATTATTATTACTTTAACATTTGTTTTTTTCTACACAACTATATCTTTTTATTTTATAAAACATTTTTATTCTTACTACCCATCTTCTTTTTTTTCTACTGCAAAATCATTTTCTGCATTTAATCTGTTATATACACGATATGTACTTATAAACTAAACATACTTATGGACGTGAAAATTGCATTAAAATATTCTTGTTATCAATAAGGTGTTGAGGAAAATCAACTAAGTGCAACTGTGTAACTTTCAATATAAAATTATTCGTACTGCTTGAAACTATATTAATCACTTGTACATCAATAACTAGACCTTCTGTAATCTTATCACCTTGCGGTTTATTAAAATCAAGTTCAATTTCACAACTAGTCTCATCAAACAAACTACCGAGTTGAATTATACCTATACTGGTATCATATTTCAAAATTCGGCCAAAAATCCTGAAGAACCTTGTTAAAGTGACACTTTCCAATTTATTTAACCCAGAAACAACAAGTTTTCCCATTCATTGGCATGTTGCATGATTTAGTAGTAAACCACAACAGGGAAGCAAAAAAGTTGATATTTTTTTACCTGAAACCAATCGCTGAATTTTCTATTCGAATTACACAGGAGCATAAGGAATATTTCCTAGTTTCTCACAAATATTAGATAGAAAAGTTATCAACTTGATTGGATGAACAAAATCTAACCTACAAAAACATGCTAGTATCATCTATATCCAGTAGGAAGGCAGCATTTTTGAAAAACAGTAAAAGGTTTATTTCTGATAATTTTCAGGTTAATGATTATGTTGTGATCACACCATTAAAAAAGACTGTTACCAAAAAGCAATGGTTGTCAAGACCACTAAAAAATTTACCAAATGCAAAAGTGAATATTAATTTTGGTAAAATTCCACATACTGATTTGATTGGTTCCTCACCATTGGGTAAAGTTCATACAATCGAAACAAAAAATAAGCTAGCAAAATATATTTGTTCAAAACCAACTTTGGAGCAATGGATTAACTTTTCAGAACGTAAAGCACAACCAATTTATTCATTAGATGCACAAGCTATTGTTTCGTTAACTGATCTGCATATAGATTATCCCGAACCACCAAAGGAAGAAGGTGAAAAAATTAGGCCTTTACAATTTTTGGAAGCTGGTACAGGTCATGGTAGTTTAACATTGGCAATTTCAAAAGCTTTACATCCTGCGAATGCTTTAGCACACTATTCAAAAGATCAAAATTTGCGTGGAGCAGTTTTACACACCGTTGATTGTAATGGATCACACAGTATTACAGGTAAGAGAACATTAAAAGGATTCAGAAGAGGTATGTATGTAAACAACGTTGAATTCCATGTTTCCGAGAGTCCAAGTAATTGGGTGTTTTCTGATGAAGCAAGAGAATGGATCAATAGAGAGGTTATATTTAAACAGCAATACCGATCAGAACACGATTCAGATGAAGACAACTCTTTTTTGTCGGGTGTTTTCTTAGACATGCCAAATTATCACGAAGAAATGATTAAATTAGCACCTTATATTAAAACTGGTGGGTTTATTATTGTTTTCTGTCCAAGTATCACTCAGATTGTTGATGCAATAGAAGCTATTGCAACTGAAAATGAAAGACTATCAAAATTGGAAGTTCCAACTTCATTACATTTAGACCACGAAAGAACAGTTCAATTACTAGATGGTGCAGGCGGTGGATTAAAAGAATGGGATACAAGAAGAACTTTAATTAGAGCGACTGGAAAGGTCGGTTATTCTGTACGTCCAAAAGTTGGTGTTAGAACTGTTGCCGGTGGGTTTGTTGCAATTTGGAGAAAGTTAGGTAAGAATGTTAATCTTGAACTAGAAAGAGAATTAATGGAGACTTACGAACCCAAAACTCCACAAACTGAACAAATCGCAAAGATTGAGGCCAATGAAAATATTGAAAATCCTGCAAATAAAGATACAATATTAACTTCAGATAAATCTGAAACAATTAAAAATGCTAAATCTGAAGAAACTAAATCCAAAGTCTCAAAATTGTTGGCAAAAGAAAATGCAGCAATGCTTGCAAATGATTATTTGTCAACAGATCCTGAAGTTTTTGCTGATGCATCGGCAAAGAGTGAAATGGAAGAAGGGGAAGAATTTGAAGATCAACTGGCTATTTCAGAATCCGATGTAAATCCAGACTTTGCAGTTGAAGAAGCAGCACTAATTCCACGTTCGGTTTTACATACAGTTTACAAATCTTCACACAGTGACGAACCAGATGTTCATGTTGGTTACATAACTAATGTTTACATGCTGGAAACTGAGCTGCAAGATGACATTGAAACTCCCGTCATGCACAAACCTGAAAGTAGTGTATCTCAAGAACAAATCGAAGAAGCGGTAAATGGCTCCGCCCATGAAGTAGGTAAACCAAAAGTGTGGAAGAAACATACTTTATAGATGCTACACTGTATATATGATTTAACCTGTAAATAAAACTTAGTGTAATTATACAATTTAATAGGAATAGCTCTTAGAATTTTGTTATGAATCGTAAATCATTAATTATAAGTCATCGAGCTTTGAAGTTTGTGCAAAGAACTGATCCCAGATACTTTCAGTTCCCGTTTCAAACATTAATTTATAAACCCTTTGACCTTCTTTATTGTCTTTTTTTATATTTTGATCTGCTTGGTGAACTTTACCTGGACTTGAATTGGTCGGATAAGAGAATGAAGTAATAGGTGAAGAATTACTAGTAGAATATCCAGGTAAGTGACTTGAAGAATATGGATGATGTTGATAGTATGGTGGTAGATTCGTTTGATGATAGTATCCACTATTAATAGAATTGGGACTCATGTACTGTTGTTGCTGTAAGGGGTATGTATGTGGCAAATTTTGTGATGACTCTTGTTGGGTAATATACAATGAAGATTGAGTTTGATTAAATTTGCTTGGATCCACCATTATACTGCCACTTGAAATAGATGAGGATGTGCTTTGAGAATTCGTGACATTGTTATCATTTTTTATTGGCCTAAATGATGAGGTTTCGTCATTGTTATTACTAGTTGCTGATATTCCACTCATTGATCTTGCACTTTCTGGTGATTCTATATTTCGTACCTGATCCATAAAGGTATCTAAATCAAACTCATCCATACTCCACAATGAGCCTGAAACACTTTCAGTATCAGATTTTTGATCATCTCTTGTATTGCTATTGCTTTTGTTCGACATATTTAAATCATCTAACCTCGGTGATGTACATATAATTTTATGATTATAATCTTCTGTTTTTGGTCTCTTTTTATCTCCTCCCATTTCTTCCTTTCTTTCATTCTGCTTTTCTTCTTCCGAGTTTATTAGTTCGGGTATACTTACTATCAACCTTCGCATACTTCCAGAAATATTTCCACCAGGTTGTAAGTTTTTAATTTCGTCTTGAGATGGTAATCTGGTCATTTTTTGAGATTTGAGGTTTTTTGTAAACTCAGAATATTTCAATTTAGCAACTGCTTGATTCAAAATTGTCAACACCTCAAGACATTCTTTGGCAGCATTACATTTATCAATTAAACTTTTCAAAATTAAATTTGAATACATGGAAAATCTCAAAAAATCCTTTATACTAATTGAGTTCCTAACCACATCACTGTTGAAAACTGAATATAAAAAATTCATATGTGCCATAAAAACGTTTTGAGTTACTGCCCAGGTATAGTTCAAAGCACCTTTATTAAGTAACGAATAGTATGAGCTCAATGTTCCTGTTGCAGCATCTGAAATATCCATTAAGTCCTTGTTTGTCAAAACACATCTGTTTGGAGATAAACCGTGTAACATTATTCTTGCATAATAGTAATTTAGAAAAAAAAAATCATCTGTGAATGCGCAATTCATGACCTTTGTACTTTTAGGTATACTGCTTTTCCAGATGTCTAATCTATAACTTATATCACTCAACCATGAATCCATAGTAGGAAAAATTCTAGGTATTTCTTTGTTTTCATACAATATACTTTGTATCTCAGCTTGTAATTTCCTGATTTTGAACATCGTCAAAGCCACATGTTTGTACGATGGTTGTGATCTTTTAACTTTTGAATATAATAATTCCATTGTGGAATCAGTTGTTATAAACTGGTCATCCAGTAAAGAAGGAAAGGAAACTTTAATAGATTCTTCAGGTATACCAAAAGGCCTTCCAAGATAAACACAGACTTGTCTATCCAATGAATAGCAGCACCAAAAAAGCCTTCGACGCATATCAATTGTGAACGGATCAAAGGTGGATGTTGAAGATTCTACATGCAAGCTTAAATCAACACACAACCTCAATGATGAGCCCAATAAATACCAAACACCAGGAACACAAGGTCTCATTAATGAATAAAGCGTTAAGCATAACATTGCTTGCAATGCTTCCAATTTATTCAAACTTGAATATGCATCTTCGATATGTAGTAAAGCTGCATTTTTAAAATTCTCTGAAATTTCACCAGGAAATTGTAAGTGCCAAACACTGCCAGCTATTGCAAATATTATGTTTATAAAATACAAGGCTTTCTTAAACCTTCTTGGAACACTAACTTTAGCGGCGAAATCAAAAGGATCCATATCCGGATTAACGCCCGTTGCAGCATCTAATAATCTTGTGTATTGATAATACCAAGTATCTTGCTCTTTAACTTTAGTTAATTTACTCTGCCAGTCAATTGGCGTGAACATTGATGCAAATGATGTATTTTGTGGTATATCTCCATAAATTGGTAGAAAATAGTCCTTTAGAAATTGTTCACGATGAAATATGGGTAATTGTGAGTTTGATTGTGTAAAAAACAATGATAAGAAGTCCAATGCCTGTTGTTTTGGTGGTAATAAAGCAACATTTTTTGAAAATGAGCACATTAAATTAGTCGTTGGATCTATAGGTGGTTTAATATTTGTATTCCCGGCCGTCGATGATCTTCTACGTTCTTTAAATTTACCATCGGCGGTTTTGAAGTGAACAGCTGCAAACATCAACTTTGAAAAACTAATGCCATTTCCTGAAAATGTAGTTGGTCTTAATGAATCATCTTGTTGAAAAGTTGATTTGTAAGAATTCAGCGGATTTACCATTGAGTCCTCATTTCCAGTTATATTCTTTGATGTATTGATTAATGATTTAATTGTCAAATTATTGATGTTGGAATTATTGGAAACAGTTGAGTTTGATCCTTCGGCTATTGAACCTGGAGTATTAATTGTAATATGAGAACCTGATAAAGTGGGAGTATTCGGATTAATATTGTTTTGATTCTTATCAATTGGAGATTTAGATTCCAATGTGACTAGTTCTTTTGTTTGATTCATCATTTCCTCAAGTGCAGCAATTCTATTTTCTAAAAGAACAACATAACTTCTTGAAATTTCCCTGCCTGTTGCAGGATCTAAAGAAACACATTCAACACCAGCCTTTTCACAACCTTTACATTTGGGGAAATCATGTGAGCATTTTATCTTCTTCTTACGACATCTTTTACAGGCTGAAATTGATCGCGTGACACCTACTATTTCCCCAGACATTATAGTAGGGGTAACAAGAACGTAGTTAATATGGTTTGTTGTTGAAAAATGGAGTAGCATGTATTTTCTCTTTTGTTGAATTTGGTCAAACAAAATCTTCGTCTTTACCCCCAACGAGATTGTCGCTGCAGCTTCTCCGCTGAACAATTCTAGGTTATCTTTTATTATTTTTCATTTTCTATTGTGGTGTACCGTATCTCTTTTCTTTAGAAATTATTGATTAGTAAAAATTACACATTATGACGTACGAATACACATTTAAACTCATTTGCTCTATTTAGATACCCCACGGACATTTTTATCACTGTTTTTATTATTATACTCTTCCCAGGTTTGATCTACTACGTTATTCAGTTTAGGTATTTTTTGAATATCATATTCATAACTAAACGGAACCAAATTATATATTTGACTGTTTGGATCAACATATATCATTAGATTACCAGTGTTTTCATCTCTTGCAAATGAAAGTAAATGTTGGGATACAGCCAACGCTTGTTGAGCAGTTATTGGCTTGATATCGGCTTTTATTAATTGTTGTGTTAATTGGCCAATGTGGACTGCCATCACAGTCTGTGATATATCTTTACGTTCATAAAACCCCCATAGTTCAACCAATTTACTTTCTGTGTCTTCTAACTCGTCCATTGTTGCATTTAATGATATGAAAAAAACAACTACTTGCATAACCGCCAGACCTGAAACTAGCTTGATAGTAGCATTTCTGGTTCCTTTGTTCTTGAAGAGATCCAAGATTGTCATTTTTTTTTCATTGTTCATTGATATGTTAGAATATGTGTTGTTTATTGGATGTACTGGTTGTGTTGTTGGCACTGGTGACATCGGATTTACTTTGAGTTTCATTGGATATCTTTGTGGCAGATGTGCAGCATCTTGGAACAACGAAGGCGGTTTTGGGATCAGCAATTTTCTGGATCTACTGAAAAATCTCTTAACGTTATTTCTAAACATCTTGTTGTGTATGGGTATGAGGTACTAAATGTTTTTTATCTAAGAATGACAGCTCTTACCTGAGAAAACACATCTTCTGCATGGAAAAGCGAATAGAAAAGTGAAAAAATAAAAAAGTGAAAAAAGAAAAAGAAACTCAGAGACTGAGAAACTGCGAAAATAAAATTGAGCCGAGGACAGTGAGAAATATATCAATTGATGCGATATGCATTGTTTTATTCTTACAGTGATTCACCTCTTCTTGAGTCAACTGCATTCCGACTAGAATTTGCGCCCCGATGGACACGTTAGATAGGATAAAACATCTTACTACATCATACTACTTGACCACTACATGGTTGGATAAAGTTAAGGACCTGCTACTTATTTATGTGCTTTACAACCGCGTTTTAACCCCCGCTTGGAACACTGTCTACGGTTATGGCCTTTTCCGGTCATTTTGGTTTGTTTACACTTTCTTTGTCAAGCAAGTCACATCTCTGCTATTCAAACTGCCTGTTGTCAAAAAGAAAATACAAAAAGAAGTTGATGATACCAAGAAGTCTTTAGAAAATGAACTTATTGTGAAGGCTAATAATGTTGATCATCAAAAAATTCCCGCAACCGGTTTATCAAAAGATCAAGTTCTGACACAATTAAAATCTTTGTCTGATTTAAAGGCAGTTAATTGGAAAGATGGTAGGATCTCAGGTGCTGTTTATCATGGTGGTGATGAATTGATTGACTTACAAACTGAGGCAATTCGTAGATTTGCAGTGGCTAATCAATTGCATCCAGATGCATTTCCCGGCGTTCGTCAGATGGAAGCCGAGGTTGTTAGTATGGTTCTTAATTTATTCAATGCTCCCGTTGATAAAGGTTGTGGTACGACATCTTCTGGTGGTACTGAATCTTTATTACTTGCATGTCTTGCTGCAAGAGAAAGGGGCCGTGTTGAGAAAGGTATCACAAACCCAGAAATTGTTGCACCAAAAACCATTCATGCTGCTGTTTTTAAAGCTGCAAAATACTTTAACATGAAATTAAATTTAGCTGACTTGGATGATGATTTCACTGGTAATATTGATCATATGAAAAGATTAATCAATAAAAATACCGTTATCATTTTTGGATCAGCTGCAAACTTTCCTTATGGTACAATTGATAATATTCCTGAATTATCTAAATTAGCAGTCAAATATGACATTCCATTGCACGTTGATTGTTGTTTAGGTTCATTTGTTATTGCATTTTATCAAAAGGCAATGGGTAAACCACTACCTTTTTTATTTGATTTCAGACTACCTGGTGTTACATCAATTTCTTGTGATACGCATAAATATGGTTTTGCTCCAAAAGGTTCATCAGTTATCATGTATCGTTCCCCTGACTATAGAAAATATCAATATTATATTTCATCTGATTGGGTTGGTGGATTATACGGGTCTCCAACTTTAGCTGGCTCACGTCCCGGTGCTTTAACTGTTGGTGCCTGGGCAACAATGGTGTATTTCGGTGAAGACGGTTACACCAAACAAGCTAGGGATATTTTAGAAACAACTCAAAAATTGAGAAATGTTGTTGAAAATGAAATTGATGAATTAGATGTGATTGGTAATCCTTTGCTATCTGTTGTTGCATTTAAGAGTGATGTTATCAATGTTCATGCCTTAGGTGATATGTTAAGTAAACAATATGGTTGGCATTTAAGTTCATTACAACAACCTGCAGCTTTACATCTAGCCACTACCAAGTTAACCGTTCCTGTCATTGATAAATTAATTGATGATTTAAAGGCTTGTGTTGCTGAATGTGTTGAGCTAGTTAAATCCAAGGGACCAGATTCAATCAAAAGTGATACTGCACAATTATATGGTGTTGCTGAAAGTATTTCAACCCAAGGTGTTGTAGAAGAGTTAGTCGGTTGTTTCCTTGATGTACTTTATAAGACTGAAAAAGATGAATGATTGGATAAATATTTCTACTAATGAATGATATAACTTGTATAAACTTTCTAATTAACAAATAGATAATATTACTCAAATCGATAAAATTACCGCATGCATGTTTCTCAAGGCTACATGTTATGTTTGATTTTTATTTTTCAAGTTCGATTATTAACCCCCTATCCTATTACCACCACTGTATAATAACTAATAAATTTCAAACATCTACAATGTTAAGAAAATATAGCACATCATCGGTTTTCAATCAAACACTTTCTTCAATAAAAAATCAAAACCTAGTCAAAACTGTTCCATACATTGCAGGTGAATTTATATCAGACCCGAAATCAAACAACCAATTTCCAGTTTTAAATCCATTTGATGGTTCAGAATTAACAAAAGTTTCATCAACTACAGAAAGTCAATTATCGTTAGCATTTGCCACTTCTTCGGGTGCTTTTGAAAGATTCAAACACACTACTCCAAGATTTAGAAGTAGATTACTGAAAAGTTTAAATGATGAAATACTAAAAAATGCTGATGATTTGGCCAAGATAATAACATTAGAAAATGGTAAACCGTTATCGGATTCACTGGGTGAAGTCTTGTATGGTGCAAGTTTTATGGAATGGTTTTCAGAAGAAGCACCAAGAATAAATGGATCAATAATTCCTTCCGTGGATCCAACGAAAAGAATTTCAGCGTATAGGCTACCCGTAGGTCCTGTTGGTATTCTTACACCATGGAATTTTCCGTTAGCTATGATCACAAGAAAGCTAGGTGCAGCACTTGCAGCTGGTTGTACAGCAGTTGTGAAACCTGCAGCAGATACGCCATTGACTGCATTGGCTTTTGCGCAGATCTGTGAAAATGTTGGTGTACCTGCCGGTGTGGTTAACATCGTACCAGTTGAAGAATCGAGAACACCTGAATTCGGTGAAAGATTCTGTAAATCCACTGAATTGAAAAAGATTAGTTTTACTGGAAGCACAAAAGTTGGTAAACTGTTACTTGAACAAAGTGCAAGCTCTGTTAAAAAGGTTTCAATGGAATTAGGCGGTAATTCACCATTCATTGTAACGGATAAAGTGAAAAATTTAGCAAATGCCGTCGATGGAATGATTGCTGCAAAATTCAGAAGCAGTGGACAAACATGTGTCTGCGTCAACAGAGTTTATATTGCGGATTCCATATATGACGAATTTGTTGAAATCTTGTTAAAGAAAATTTCTAAATTCCGATTAGGTCCTGGAATTGATCCAACAGTCACACATGGACCTTTAATTCATGAAAGATCATTGGATAAAGTGGATAATTTAGCAAAAGACGCAATAAACAAGGGTGCAAAATTATTATATGGTGGAAATAGACTCCCACAACTAGGTCCAACGTTCTTTGAGTTAACAATATTAGGTGACGTTACACCAGAGATGGATATTTACGAAACAGAAATCTTTGGGCCAATTGCGTCACTGATCAGATACTCTGGTTCAATTAATTCTGTAATTGCTATGGCTAATAGAAATAGAGAAGACGTCGGACTCGCTGGATATGTGTTTAGTGATGATGTTACAGAATGCAGAATTGCTCAACAATATTTGAACGTTGGTATGGTTGGTATCAACACAGGTCTCATAAGTGAAGCTGCATTACCTTTTGGTGGGGTTCGTTGTTCTGGTTTTGGTCGTGAGGGTAGCGTTTTTGGTGTAGAAGAATATACCGTTGTGAAGAGTGTTGTAGAGAAAATATAGATTGAAAATATATGGTACATGAGGACATGCCTGCATGATCTGGTGGTTTTATTTTGCTAAATATTCTAGTACAGTTGCTCCGTCAGAAAATTATAGTGCATGATTACCTGGGTATAAAGAGTACATATCTGAACAAGATTGCACGGTCCTATAAACTACATTTGTCTGAAGATTACAATAGCAAAATATATAATAGAATTTTGGTTTTAAGAAATGTATTAAGTCAACATTGTATTTCTTAGTATACGAAATATTTTGCTGCACACTATGCATGTAAAACTTTTATATTGCCGATTTAATTTATGAAAACTTGGTGATATTTTGTTGAAAAACACTATTACGTTGTTTGTGGAATTGATACTTCTCATATTATTCTACTGGATCAATAAATTTCTTCAGCACATTTTTATTAATCAGTTATATCTGTTTATTCATTTGTTATCCTTTTTGAACTTCTTTCCGTTATTTTTGATAAACATTTATAAGGTGGAGTAGCCGAGTAGTCTCCGTGTACTTATTTTTGTTTCCTGTAAGGTTTTGGAAACTTTTAAGAATATTGATGCATGTATGCAAACCATTTTAAAATGAACTGCAACTTTCTAAAATAAGTAGAAGCGAAATATTTAATGATAAAAACTGGCCGAATATTTCTCTCTGCAGATTAAAGGTGCTATTTCCCATCGAATCACCCAGCCACCTAAAATTAGTTTGTTTCCGCAGTTTCGTTTGCATTGATGGACATATTTTTTTATTCTCGCATTTTTCATCACAAATCTTCCTTCTATACATCGAAAACAATATATAGTGCAAACTCATTGATCCAGCCAGATCTGTCCATCATGACTGCTGATACTGACACGGAGACTACCTCAGGTGAAGGTTTACATAAATATCCACTGAAAAGGGTGCGTTCTCTGTCCAAAGGATTTGGAATTAGTGTTATTGATACTAATAATATCCATCATTCATCAAAGCTTAATATTATAGATCCAGATAGTTCAATTATTAGTCAGTCTTCAATTGTTTCTGAATGGGGTACTGAAAATATATCACCGGAACATAGTTATAATTCAACATTGACAAGCAACCCGAACGACTCGGGTTGTGAAGATGATTTGACAGATACTGATTGTCAAGTTGATGTCTCATTATCAACGACATCATTACGACGCTCTTCATTTAATAATCCAAAGTCATCACCTTCTCTTAATTCAAATATAGCAAGATTGAATAGGCGGCAAATATTACCTCATAGATTTAAATCAACTCCTTCATTACCGAATTCAGTTTCTTCACCAACTACTCCAGTACCATTACCAAAATCAAGTTCAAATTCAACATCGCCATATCTGGCCCAAAATGCAAGAAATCCATGCCAACATAAGGCATTTACAACTACAACTATACCACGCCGTACTAGTACACTACAATTAACAAAGAAACAAAAAGATAAAATTTACGACGACAATAATGATGACACTGTGGATGATATGGATCATGATGTTTTCATGTATAATGTTCCCATTGCATCTGCCACAACATTAAGAATATTTCAACATGCAAACGAGACACAGTCTAAAGATGCATTAAGAAAAGCCTGGGATGAATCAGAATCAAATTTAATTATCCCACCATCCCCATTACCAGGAAAATTTGCAAGTCATAGAGATTCATCAGTATTTGCATATAGTTCAACACCAACTGCAATAAGTACACCTGATTTAATACCACAAACACCAGTTGGCCAGTCTTTTCGAAGTCCTGCATTAGAAAAGAATAAATCATTTAGTGTTTTGTCACCAACTGCTCAACAATTGTCAACATTTTATGAATTCACGTCCCATAATCAAGCAGAAGATGAATTAATGAAAAGAAAACAGCAATCTACACCATCGACCAACGATCCTGAATTAATGAGTACATTGGATGATTTATCGATTGCCTCACATGAAAAACTTACCAAACTAACTGTTACTCGACCTTCCTGGATTCCACCAAAAAATCAAGTCGAATTAGATAATCATGAAAAACAGTTTCAAAAGTTGATTGAAAATACAAGTAAGCAGGCTTTAAAAAAATCAAAACATCAAGTTAAAATTGAAAGGGAGAGAGTAATCGCAGATTCAAGATTAAAATACTTATCAGAAAAACCCACTTTATCTAAAAGTAATTGTCAAGAAATAAGAAAATTCATTTTAGTGACTCGCATTGATAGTTCGGTTAAATTTACAATTCTCAAAAAAATGTTACTTTATAAACTAGACTCAAACGTTGCATTATCACCACCTTTTCTCAAAAGTGAAAATAATGGGATAGAAATTCCAGATATAGAGATTGAACCATTGTTTAAAGACCAAGATATAAAGTTATCAGAGTTGGAAATTTCTTCAGTAAAAGCAATTTTACAGCCTATTATAAGACCAGTACCATTAAAATCTATTGATGTCAGTATATTACCCAGGATTCCCGCTCTACCAATACAAACCTTATTACATGGATTAACCAAAATTGCTTTAATATTGTTAAGATCTAAATATACCACATCGCAGGTGAGAGACATTATTTATTGGGTGCACGCTCATATATTCACAGTAAATTTTAAGGAAGGATTTAACAAAATGCTATCAAAGCATTCAGTTGCAAAATTATTCAAGGAATTTAAAGATGACTACTCAATCTTAACTGTATCAACAGGTTTAGATTTGATTCTAGATTTACCTGATAAAATAGTTTGTAAATGCATTGAATTACTAATTGTTTTCTGGTGCCTAGGGAAAGGACGTGGTGTTAAGATGTTCACTTCTATTATAATTTGTATTATTAGAGACTATCATTTTGGATGGAATAATCTACAGGTTATCTTCCACTCAAAAGCACATATTTATATTGGTGATAACGATGAAGATACTGAAAAGTTTTTTGGTCGTATTTTGTTACACTATGCTTTAATTGGTTAATTGCATAATTCTTATTGTATACAGTGTTTTTTTCTTAGTTATCATATAATGTAGATATATAAAATTCATTACAGAATTTAGTTCTGACTATTAAAAAAAAGTGGACGATACAAGAATCAAAAAGCAAAAAATCAAAATGAAATCACACTTTGACTTCCATTTTAGGGATCATGAAAAAAGAAAATTTTCAGATTTTTCAGTTCCAATATTCTTTCCCAATCAATTGTATTGCCATTAAAAAATCTACATACTATATCACATAGATTATATTGCAATGTTAGGACGACAGAGAGCCATGAAGAGATCTTTCAGTATAAAAAAAATAATGATACAACGAATAACACAAACTTTCAATACGTCAATTCATATTAGAACAGTTCACACTTCAGCGGTTAATAAAAAACTCCATCAAGATAACGATCTGGGAGACTTAAGTCGTACGAATATGAAACTGTCAGAACAATTTAATGCTTTGAAATCACTCACAGAACAGGTTCAAAATGTTATAAAATTAAAAGAAGAAGAAAAACACAAAAATGAAATAGAAAGTGGTGTTAGTTTGGTTGGTGAAACAAGAGAAACGACAGAAGAAGATATTGATAAAGTTTTTGAATCTTTAGGAATTAATTCAATATCTGAAGATAAAGCATCAATAAATTTGAATGCATTGTCACAAGAACAACAAAAACAACTCGATAATATTAACTCCAGTAATACGATTAATCTTGCTAATGAAAGCGATTTAATGAATCTTTTCCCACCACCAAAGCCATATATAACACTTCCAAGCTCAATAACAGATATCTTGACACCAGAAATTTTATCAAATATCACGCAATTAGAAACTTCAAATTGGGAACCCGTCATTGATACTTTATTGAAAAGTAGTGTATGTAATCCAACATCCTCGCTAACAGTACCGGAAACATTCACTAGTTTTGATTTTCACAAATTAATAACATCAATTCCAAGAAATCAAAAAGCACGTCTTGTTGAAAAATTGCATGAATTGGCCTTATTAAGTGGTGTTTTGTGGGGTAATGTTGCAATTTTGAATGATTTGTTGGCATTATGTAATTTACTTCCTAAGGAACAATCGCATCTGTTAGTCACACTATTATTGCGTGATGTTGTGATGGATGATAAAGCTAAAGATGATAACACTAGCAGAGAAATTATAAAAAAAGACGATACGATTGTTGCCAATGTAACTACAAAAGCTATTTTATTAAATCATTATGCGAGGTTATCAAATGTTAATAAAGTTCGTGAATATGTTGCCATTCTTAATGAACTACCTGATTCTCAAAATCCAATGAAAACATCACCTGTAATTTATACTTCAATTATGCAAATGTATATGAGATTGGATAATTACGAGTTAGCCAAAGAAACATTTGATACGATGAAATTTTTATCATTATCAACGTCACCGTCAGCTAGAACTTACACATCTATGATATTACTAGATACTTTACATAATGATATTGAACATGGTATTTCTGTTTATGAAGAAATGATTGACAAAGGTATCAAGTTAGAACCGCAAGCATTGTTGGCTTTAGCAAAAGGCTGCGGTGCACGTAAAGGCTTGGTATCACAAGGATGGGAATATATACTAAAATATTATGAAGAAGGCCATCCAATTGACAACCAATTGATGGAAATTATGATGTATCTTGCATACGTGGATGGTGATTTACCATTTGTTCGTGGTATTTGGATTAATATTTGCGAGACAAATACAAAATTAAATGGATATGTTCAGTTGCCACATCCAAAATGCACAAAGTGGTTATTTAACTCCTATTATAGAATTGGGGATATTGTCGAGAGAGCCAGGAATGGACATGGGCACACACCAATTGGTTTGGTTGATGTTAGAGTTCTGTCGATTAGATCAAAGGTTTTGGACTTGTCAAACTTCAGATTTCACGTGGATGCACCTCCTTTAATTCCATTGAAAGAATTTGATGGGGCTGATCCAAAATTAATGCTGAGTGAAGCTAGAGCATTATGGAGATATATTTTAACGACTAAAGGTAATGAACAATATATTAGTGAAACATTAATTGAGGCATATCTTTATGTTGTTGGGCGGTATGGACTTTTAGAAATTTTTGAAAGCGAATTGGAAAAGCTAACTTTTTTTGATAATGAAGGAATTGAGAGCGGTGAAGCAAAACTTACAATTGAGGAACCAACACAAGAAGTTTGTGGAAAAGCTGAAGAAAATACCAAGGAATCACAAATAACTAATGCCGCACAAAGAGAGAATTTACTCAGTCGTATACCACGCACCGATAGACTCTACAACATGTGTATGCATGTTGCAAGACACCAAGCTTCACTTTCTTTTGCACAAAAAATATGGACAGAGCGTGGTGAATATAGAAAAACAGATAGGTTCCAGGCATTACCAGTTGCCAAGCAAGATGAAGCGGATTTCAAATTTGCAAGATTAATGCTAAGTGCTTTGACGCACACTGGTAATGTTGGTGATGCTTATAAATTGGTGTTAAGTTCACAAAACAGGTTTATCTGGACAAAGTACCATTTGAAAGGTCTTATTCAGTTATGTGAACGTCTGGGTTATGTAACATTCACCAAAGAACTCATTAAGGTAACTAAACGGGGTAATAAATGGATTCGTCGTCAACAGAAGTAGGTCAAGTAACTTGTATATAGTGTAATTTATAGAATACCAATGTGTAAATAGTCTAAAATAGTGAAGAATTATTTTCAAGATTACTTTCTTCTTTCGGCAAAAGGCGGGGAATTCATGTGCGCACAACTTCTTTTTTGTGCCAAATATAACACCGACTTTTTTTTAGTTTCCAGCAAATTGCGGTTTAGTCAAAGATGAATTTTTCTTTGTTGTTAAAAATTGCTTTACATGAGACTTCTGATCTATCTAATTCGTACACACAGGGGGTTTTGTCAGTGAACAAGAGAAGCCAACAAAAGCATCATGTTTAGCGCCACCGGATTGGCAGTGGGAATGTCTATTGGAGTGCCCACTGTTGTTTTCATATCAGTTTTCACTTTTTTTTGGTATCGACAAAAAGCAAAGTATAAAAAAGATTTGGCAGAAGATGGCAATGTTGAATACGACGATGCCCATGATCTGGATTTGGACCATATTATAGACACTCCAAAAGAAAGTCATGCTAAAAACTTTTCAACTGATGACATACCATGTAAAGATACTCACACTGAAATAGAAGGATCAGAGGAACCGGAAGTTGTGATAAAACATGGACATTATTCATTCCGCAAGAAATCCAAAATCATGGGCTTAAGGATGATAAGCAACGGTGAATCAAACAGTGATATTGATTTGAACAATAGGAATTCAGTAGCTTTAAATGGCAATGCGACAAATAGAATATCAAGAGAACAAAGTGACAACAATTATAAAGTATATTATGAGGCTATGTTACCAGTATTTGATGAAGACAATAAATCTTCTGCAGATATAAATGAGCTTCACGATTTAAGTTCTCCTGATACACCCATGAGAAACAATAAACTAAAAACAGGACAAAACTCATCACATTCAAGTATGGATTTATATAAATTGTTACAAGAAGATTCATCAATGTATCCAGGGACGAGATTGCCATCTGTAGTATTGGGAGACTCTCCATTGCGTCATTTGAAACAAAAAAACTATTCATCTGCGTCGTCAACAAAGACTGAGTTGACCAAGCCACATTCTACAACTACAAATAATCACACAACAAATACAGATAAAGATTTTAGTACGCCACAAACGGAGCGTGTTTCTTATATATCACCTTTTGATACACCACCAGCCGGCAAAAAATTGAATTTCAATAATAAATATGATGATACACTAAGTATAGAAGCATTTGATAAAATTCCAAATCATACTAGAAACAAATCAGTTGAACTTTATGATGATCATTTGAGTACAGAGGATGAACTTGAATTGAATAATACAACACTAAAAAACAAACTTCATAAAAGGGGGGATTCTGGTGAAAGTCGAATTATGATTGAAAGGGATAGGGCTGAGGAGAGTTATAACCAAAATAGAAAAGAATGGTTAAATTCTTATAGGAAACCCTCCTGATTATTGATTTTATATTACACACATTCATCGCATATTCTTAGTTTCATACTATTTTTAGAACTTTGTAACAACTTTTATACATTTGTATTATACATGGAGAGTGAAACGTATACGGACAAAATACACATATTTAAAAAGTATAATATGAAAGGTACATTTGTTTGTAGAATTTTTGAAAAAAAAACTTATAAGCGAGTTTGAAGGAATAAGATTTCAAAAATGTCTAAACTGGCCATTATATGTTGCGTTATCTTAAGTTCATTTCTTCTCATATTCAGTGGTTTAAATGGGAATTATACAGGGTCAGGCAACACATAAAAAGAGATCTGGATTACTGACTATAAACGAAGATTCTTTTCCAGCAACTTTAGTATGGCGATGTGCAGACGCACAAGCAACAACAAACTTAGTTGAGCTGTCATTGCATGCAGTCTCCAATCTACAGGCGACATCACCGACTAGTGCTAAGATGATGTTAAAAATAGGACTTGAAACAGGTAAAGAAATATTATTTGGGTTTAACAATAGTCGAGTTATGGATGATGTGAAAGTATCAATACAGCAAATTATTGCAAGAAAGAAAACTTCAATCAATCTAGAAAATGAAAAGAATAAAGGACCAGTTAATGCAAATGCTGATGTTCTAGGAAATGGTTCATCTTCATCTGGTTCTTTAAATACGTCAGCTCAATCAGATTCAAAACGAACAGATGAGAATAATGCAACAAATGATGCAACAATTAAAAATGATCAATTTTTAGCTGACTTATTAGATAGTTCAAAATTAATCAAGAATCTTACATTGCAACAAAAATTATTGAGGGATAATATTAAGTTGATGCGTACATTTACAGAAGCTGTTATCAAAGAAGGTTTAGAAGCAGAAGAGTTTTGGAAAAGTAGAATTCATTTACTTAGAGCGTTTGCAATACAAAATAATCAAAAGAAAGGTCCATATAATGTTTTGAGTACCATTAAACCTGTTGCATCAAGTGACAATGAGGTTAATGTTAATGTTACAAGAGAAAAAATAACTGAAATATTTAAACAATATCCAATTGTTAGAAAAGCTTATGATGATAATGTTCCAAGAATGTCAGAAGGTGAATTTTGGTCAAGATTTTTCAGTAGTAAATTATTTAGAAAATTAAGAGGTGAAAAGGTTAACTTATATGACCGTGGGGATGTTACATTGGATAAATATTTGTATTATGATGCGGATTATGATGGCGAAGAAGAAATTGACGAAGATGACAATGTTGTTGACCAAATTGTACAGAATGAAGAAAAACAAACAGATTCAAACAACACTTTATCAACATCAACATACAAAAGAAAGAAAAAAGCCAGTGAAAAAATGGCAAAAAGAAAAAAGGTTAAACTTTTCAGTGAAAATGGTGCTCCAATACCTAAGTTTTTAGATCTTGAAGGTAACAAGGATGATGATTCGCAATTGAGAGGTAATAAACCCGATATAACAATGAAAGATGATCAAGATCCGCAACTAGTAGGTATATTGAGAACGATGAATAGGTTAAGTAGAAGGTTAATGGCGGACATTGTTGATGAAACTACAACTGCTGATAACTTAGACAAGGAAATTGAAAAAGAATTGGAGTTGGTTGATCTAGATGAAACCGATGAGGTGGAATATAACGAACTCAAATATACACAAACTTCGAATGTTGCATCAAATATAGTTCCATTAGAATTATTAGAAAAAGTTCTGAACCAATCTAACTTGAATCCTGAATCTTGTGAATACGATCAAATAATGAAGATCATGAAATCTACATTTGATGAAAAATTTAACCTTACATCAACCTACATGAATATGAAAAATGAAGGGAAAAAACAAAACGAAGCTTATAAAGACATCAATAACATTGTTAAGCAAAATTCAAAACAATCACAGCAGTCATGGAACACAAACTTAAAGGAATTATTGGGGCTGCCATCATCAGCATCAGCAGCAAATAAATCAGAAAATTCTGATTATGATATTGGAATAAAGATTAACTTAGATAATATTAAAATTGAGAGTGTAAAATTAACACATGCAACCTCAATTGAATTCTTGAAACAATTTTGGAGTCAATTTAATAAAACTGCATCATCAACACCAGGTACTGATCCAAACTTTAAGTCTGATTTAATTAAATTAAGAAAGTACTACTTCTCCATTAAAAAATGTCTTGGTAGAGTTGAAGCTCAATTATCAACTTGTAAAGATGTAAAGGAAAAGGAAATTGAAAGTAGAATGCTTGATCCACTGGTCCAATCACTTAATTGCGCTTTGAAAAGATATGAAGATGCGATTGTTTCTTTGTAAGTTATAGACAGATTACTTTACATCTAAATCTCAATTTTATAAATAATAATTTATAGACTTATCACCCGTTTAGTAGTACTGTGATGCTTTTGTAGGAGAGGTTATACGATTAATAAGCTGATTAGTCAAACTCTTAGTTCTCGTAAGTTTCTTTTATTCAATAATGAGTAATGTGGCAGTTCGTGGGGAATTTTTCTACTTTTTGATAGGCAAATTTCATGTCCCCATTGACTAAGCACTTTCTGCCTACAACTGAAATTAGTAATCAATATTCTCATTTGTATATAAATACTACTTGGTCATTAAATTATTTAAAATTCTTGCTTTACGTTGGTATATCAACCTATAAACCTAGTTATCAATGACTGGTAAAATCGAAATCCAAAAGTTTGCTAACGAAAACGGTGAATTTAAAAGACTGCCTTCCTCTTTTAGAAACACCATATCTGCATCAGGTCCTCATTTACCTGAAACCAACAGATATCATTTATACGTCTCATATGCCTGTCCGTGGGCGCATAGAACCCTTATTACAAGAGCATTAAAAGGTCTTACAGGAATCATTGGCGTTACTGTTGTTCACTGGCACATGGACAGTAATGGTTGGAGATTTGCAACGAAAGATGAAATCAGTGAAGCTCCAGATGCAACACCTGAACCATTTTATGATTATAAAAGGATCAAGGAATTATATTTTAAGGCAAATCCAAATTATGAGGGCCGTTTCACAGTTCCTGTTTTATGGGATAAGAAATTGAAAACAATTGTTAACAACGAAAGTTCTGAAATCATTAGAATTCTGAATACTCAGTTCAATTCATTAATTGATCCGAAATTCTCTGAAATTGATATTTACCCAGAAAGCTTACGGTCCAAGATTGATGAGTTAAACGAATGGATATATCCAACCATTAACAATGGTGTATATAAGACTGGATTTGCGATTAAACAAGAACCTTATGAAAAGGAGGTCACAACACTTTTTGAATCTTTAGATAGATTAGAGAAAGTACTTAAGGAAGAACATGATAAAAGCAATGAGTATCTTTTAGGATCAGTTTTAACGGAAGCAGATATTAGATTATTTACAACATTAATCAGATTTGATCCTGTTTATCATCAACACTTCAAATGTAATATCAAAATGATCAGACATGATTATCCTCATATTCATCGTTACATGAGAAATTTATATTGGAAAGATTCTGCTTTTAAAGATACAACTAACTTTAAGCATATAAAATCACATTATACTAAGTCTCATCCTGTCATTAATCCGCATGGAATTACGCCAGTTGGGCCACTTCCAAATATTATGCCATTATATCCATAGTTATGATTTATTTTAATTCTATTTGCATTTTTAGTTTTGTAATTCTTTTTTAGCCTTTAATCGCATTTATCACATAATTTACCACGCACTACACAATCACAAAACTTTATCCTTCTTGAATGCTTCCCACGCTTCATTTAAGGTAATGAAAACACCATTTGCAATCATTTTGTTTTCCGTTTTCTCAGAGCTGCTTATTTTATCGGGATGTGTTTTGGCAACTGCTTTCATATAGTAAATCTTAACTTTTTTATCCATGACTAAATCAGTTAATGTAACGCTCTTCCAGTTTAATTCAGGCCATAAAACTTTATCTAAGCTACAAATCAATGCACGAATATTATCTTTATTACCTATTCTCCAACTGTCTAATTTTGCTTCAACTTTATCATGTAATTCAAATTTTTCTTGATTTTCCTGGTTCTTTTTTCTGTTATTTTGTTTAACACGTTCAACCTTTTCACTGGCGCTTGGGTTAAGAGTTTTGGCTGTAAGTTTTGCCTTGGGTTTAGGTTTTGAGAAACTTGGATTTAATATCTTCACACACCTATTTCTACCGTCCATTATAGATTTTGAATTTTCCCCGTTACTAATCAATGACTCATAAGCTTCCTTGGATAATTGCCAGTTCTCTAACATTTCTAAACTCTCTGCACGTTTAGTCATTAGCTTCATCCATAAGCCTTTAATACTTTTATTATTTTCAATAAACATTGTTGAAAGATTTGAAATGTTTTGATTATTCGTACAAGATTTGATCAACTCTAATCCTTTATCTGCATACACTAATTGGTCTTTAGGGTTTCCGATCTTAGAATAAAGCAGTGCCATATTAGAATATAATAAAATTTGAAATGGATGGTGAGTCGGTATATTCTGAGACGCAATTAAATAATTATTTAATGATTTAGAATAATCACCGTTTTTAAAATTTTCTTGAGCTGTGTTTCTTGAATTTGTAAACATCATTGATTGTGCTGGATTTAACAAGGGAATTTCTAAAAGCGGTTTAGCATCTGATGTTGTTTCTATCAATGAGTCAATCACTTGTAGAGGAGGTGTGGGCTTTTGTGCTGCAGTTGATGTTGACTTTAGTGGCTGAGTTGGTTGGGCTGATGTTTGTGGTCTACGTCTACGTGATGAAGATACATATATTTCGTCATGTGATGATGATAGTTTTGGACTTGATCTTCGGTGCTCGTTTTCAGGTGTTGTAACTCTGGAAAATGAATCGTTGTTTCCATCGCCATTTGATAATAAATCAACGTCTATTGCCTTTTGTTGCTTTAATCTTTGCTCTCTCAATCTTTGTTGCATGATTAAATGCCTCATTTCTTCAGGATTCATGTCTTCTTCTTGTTCACCTTCTTGACCTGGTAACTTGATTGAATTTGCTTTATACTGTTTTTGATTCTTCATCCATAATGGTTGGCCATTGTTATTGTCTAGCTTTTGCTGTCTATACATTTCAACACCATTCTGTAGCTTCTTCTTACCAGAATTAAATAAAAACGATGCAGTTGACATTAAATCTGCTGATAAATCGTTTACAATTTTAGTGAAATCTTCACTCCCACCACCACTACTATTGCTCATTCTTGAACTTGATGCTTCCGTTGATTTTCGACTTGGTTTTCTGACATCAGAATGTGCTTTATTCATCAAAATTGTAATTGCAGAGTCTAAATCATAACCATTAGCTGTCGAGTCTAATGCAAAATTAGCTTTATCTAGCGGAAATCCCATATCTAATAGTTCAGCAAGTGCAGAATCCCTCAATTCTTGATCTGATAGAACTGGTTGTGATCCTACTACTGGGTCGGATGAACTTTCAGATGGCAATTGAGGTGATGGAGCTGCTGATGTTGGATTTGTGGTTTGCTGTCCAAAAAAATCATCCAACAGATTAACTGAATTTAATGTTGACTGGGATTGAACTTGAGACGGTTCCTCTGATTGTAATGGAGTTGATTTTGCTGTTGATATCCCTGATAAAAAGTCATCTAGGTCTGATAGATCAGTAGATTTATTCAATGAAGATTTTGCTTTCGTAATCGATGGTTTGGATAAATAAACATCTAGAAAATCCAGATCCAAAGATCCTGAACCATTCTGTGGTGTTGTAGATTTGATTTTGAGTTTATCATTAAGTGATAAGTTGGAGCTGTTTTCCGTGGAGGATTTACCCGTCCCGGATTGTTTGAGTAGATCTGCAAACAGGTCGGACATTCTGAGAGATGTAGTTTATTCAACCTTTTGAAAGAAACACCCGTTTCGTAAACAGTTGTATTATTCAGATTGGATACACGAAGAAGTGACTGAGTAGTAGGAGCTTTTTTCCCAGTAATTTTTTAGAAGTCTCGTGGGAAGTTTTGGTTTTCCCAGTAAATTCTCATTTTTTCCGTTTCTATGTTAGTAAGAAACAAAAGACGAAAATTTTTCATTTATTTTTTTTTATTTTACTCCAATATATAGTTTTATTCTTTTCATCTATTAACAACAACCCTATCTCCCGACATGCATTTAATGTACACCACTGGCCCAGATGGCAAGAGAATTTATACCTTAAAGAAGATCACAGAAGAAGGTGAAATTACCAAGTCTGCACATCCAGCAAGATTTTCTCCAGATGACAAATTCTCCAGACAGAGAGTTACTTTAAAAAAGAGATTCAATTTACTTCCAAAATAAATAAATTATTTGATGAATATTCCTAAACATTTTCAAAAAATTTACAGCTTTTCTATTAGATCTTATTGTTATCAAGTTGCTAACACATTTTATTACCCATTATAATTATGTATAAAAAATTCAAAAGCAGTACATGCAATATATAAGATACAATATAATTAATATACAAACCCTCTATTTTATCCTATTCTATTTCTCACTTTTATTTTGCAAATCCATTTGGAAAGACACACCATCAAGGTAAGCTGTATTCAATTGACTGACAAGAACTGCAGTTTCATTTGTTCTGTTGGTTTCTGCAAGTAATGCATTCATTTTTGCAACATTATTATTAAGTTCTTTCAAATTTTCAAGTACCTTATCGTAAAGATCATCCTGGATCTTATTCTGTGGGTGTCTGTCCATATTTCTTGATGATTGTTTCAGAAAGAATGTAGTTCTATCAACAACTTGTAGTTTAAAACAACAATTCGCACATGAAAAAATCATTGGGATGTCAAAATTGATTATACATTTAAACGATTTGCCACTTTTTTGTATCTTGTATTTCTCACATTTTCTTGCAAATGTTACATTATTCAACGACTGCAAGACACTCAATTACCAAATTTGTCTCTGTATCGTTAAGAAAAATGGCTTCTACATCAGGTTTCAATCCATCACAATATTTCGCTGATAAAGATGCACCAATTGCAAGACTATCGGCAACTAAATTCTTTAATCAGTTGACTGAAAAGGAAAAGCTGTATGCTCATTATTTTTCCAAAGCTGGACATTGGGGCACAAGAGCTGTTCTTAGATCTGTTTCTCCTGAGAGTGAAGATATTTTTGACTTAATTTTATCAATTCATAAATCTGTTGGTGGTAATTATAAATCACTATCAGTTGATGATTCAATTGTCAATTCATATCTGGATTATGCATCACAAATTCTTGCTAATCTGGGTAATTATAAATCTTTTGGTGACTCTAAATTTGTTCCAAGAATTTCGGTGGACGAATTTCAATCAATCGTCGATTCTATTAAAAATGATCCGATTGCTAAACAATTTACTAATGTTAAAAACTCGATTTATTCATTAGATGACAAAATTTCAATGCTAGGCTCACCAGAAGCTGGTCACATATCTGGTTATTATTTAAATCTTGTTTCTAAACTTGAAGGTGAAGCAATTGATGCTGCTTTAGCTAAAAACGGTATCATGCCTGAAAATATTAGAGTTTCTAAAACTGATAATGTAAATTTTGTTGTCCACGTTGCCAGTTCATTCATCTCAAATGCAACTGGATATTATCCTGAAAAAATTGACTTTGAAATTGAAGGCGGTCGAAAGGCTTCTTTAACTTTCAAGTTTGGTGATCATTCAAAGGAATTTTCAAAGATTGTTGAGAATCTTGAACTGGCAAAGAAGTATGCAGCAAATGAAAACCAAGTTAAAATGTTAGAAAATTACATTACATCCTTCATGACCGGTTCAATGAATTGTCATTATCAATCACAAATCCATTGGGTTAAAGATATTAAACCAACCGTTGAAACCAACATTGGTTTTATTGAAACTTATAGAGATTATCTTGGAACTAAGGGTGAATGGGAATGTTTAGTTGCGATGGTCAACAAGGAAAGAACCGCAAAATTTGGTGAATTAGTTGATAATGCAAAAAATTTCATTTCTGATTTGCCATGGGATAAAAAATATGAAAAGGATGTGTTCACGCCACCTGATTTCACATCATTAGAGGTTTTAACATTTGCAGGTTCGGGTTGTCCAGCGGGTATTAATATCCCAAATTATGATAAGATTAGAATTAACATTGGTTTTAAGAATGTTTCACTTGGTAATGTTTTGAGTGCAAAATCAAGTAAGGAACCTATTTCATTTATTTCTCATGATATTCAAGATTTATATGACAAATATAGAGTTGAAGCATTTGAAGTTCAAGTTGGTATCCATGAATTATTAGGACATGGAACTGGTAAATTAATGATGGAGTTAGATGATGGTTCATTTAATTTTGATAAGGAAAATGCGCCATTAGGATTAGACGGTAAACCAATTACTACATATTATAAAAAGGGTGAAACTTGGGGTTCTAAATTTGGCTCAGTTGCAGGCTCATATGAAGAATGTAGAGCTGAATCGGTTGCAATGTTTTTAGGTACAAACAGAAAGCTATTGGAAATTTTCGGCTATAAAACACAGAAAGAACAAGATGATATTATTTATGTTATGTACGTTTCCATGTGTCGTGCAGGTTTATTATCAATGGAATACTATGACCCAAAACATGGAAAATGGGGTCAAGCACATTGTCAAGCAAGATATGCAATTTTAAAAAACTATTTAGATGCAGGTAATGGATTAGTTGAACTAAAATACACAAAGGATGACTTTAGTGATTTAACATTAGTTGTTGATAGATCAAAGATCGAAACAATTGGACAAGAATCAATTGGTGAGTTTTTAAACAAACTTCATGTTTATAAATGCAGTGGTAATGTTGTAGAAGGTACTGAATTTTACAATGACCAAACTAAGATTCCTGCTGAACTTTTGAAATTTAGAGATATTATTCTTAAGAAGAAACTACCTCGTAAACAACTCATTCAAGCAAACACATTTGTTGTGAATGATACAGTTGTTTGTAAAGATTACGAAGAATCTACAGTTGGTATGATTGAATCTTTTATTGAAAGAGAATGCTAATTATATAGTCATCATCAGTAATCAGTAAATATGAGGATAATTATATATACAGTATACGAGAATGAGATCGCCCTTTTTCAGCTCTTGCCAGGCGGTCTAGTATGACATTTTAAAATTTTCATATCGCATTTGTTCTAGAACAGCACTTTCTTTTGACCTACTCTTTCTTTGTCTTGGGCAGAATAAAACATCTGTTATGTGTCGGCTGACTGTATAAATTTGCTTACTGGCTATTTTGTAAGGACATTTCACTAGAAGGTGCTGTTGATGGAGGGATGCAGAGTTTTAATTATGGTTATCATTTCCAGCAACAGCTTTCCTGTTATTATGTTTTATGATTATAATTAAAATATTGGTGATGTTTACTTCACATCATTTGAAATTTGTATTTAAATACTTGATAGCTATTAAACTAATTGATATAATCATGGCGGTATTTTTCAATCTTTTAGTTTGTGCAGGATCAGCAGGTGGTGAATTAAAGCCAGATCGGTTTTTTTGTTTTGAAGAAATTCTTTTATTTTTTTAGTTATCACATATATATCTTTAGTGTATGGGCATTCCTTTTTCCATAATCATATCCATGATGTATTTGTGTACATGTTTGTAACTGTTGGTCAATACACTATGTTTATTGGAAATATTTATTGTAGCTCTACGTTGATGAAAACATACAAATTGTATACCACAGAAATGTACTTTAAACTTACTTTAAAAAACTAAATATTAAGTTATTACAAAGAACTCGGAACTGAACTGAATAAAATGATTCAAGGTTACGGAAGTGTGTAACGGAAGTATAATAACTGCGTGGTGTTTGGCAATATGCAGCGACCAATTAAAGATATGGAAGTTGGGCCAGGTGCAGTTTGGGGACATGAGTTATCGTAGCCTGTCCAACGCCTTAAAATAGTAGATATATAACTTCATATCAATCCTGATTTTACACCATATACTTTTCATTAGTACTTTTTCATTCTTTGTCTCAAACAAGTTCAATCATTTAGTGTTTGTCAGTTGATTTATAGAATAATTAACTACTTTCCGTACTGGCATTTTAATCGAAGGATTTGTTAACAAAGAATGATAATTTATAATCTTCATAATTTTATTATGATTAGATTATTAGCATTGTTTGGTTTACACTACCCGGTATTATCATGTTATGTCACAGAACAGTTCTTAATTAAAAATCACAAAGATATTCACAAAATCTTTCAGTTTGTCTGAGAACATTCGGGTGGTCACCTAAACCAAGTAGGTTTTTTGTTTTGAAAACAATCTTTTATTTTTTGCATTAAATGACATAATTAATGGTCATTTCCTTTTTTTTTAAAAAATTCATATAAGATGTTTCTTTTTTTATAAGAGTTTTAAAATTGTTTATTTAATACACTTTGCTGTTTTTTAGAAAATATTTCATAGGTCCATACTAGTGGAAGGCTTCTTCTTAGTAGTACAAAATGTAAGTTTCGAAAAATCCACAACTTTATCAGCTGCCCTATGCATCCTTAGCATCCTAAAGCAGTGAAAATTATAAATACCATAGTGTTTAGGCTTTTATAATTGGTACTCGGTAAATTTCAAAGGGAACATCGGTCTTTGGAATATTCCCGTTCCCTGCTTACTTTTTCTGGTACTTTTTTTCTCAGACCCTATCCTTTTTTTTCGATTCCCTTGCCAGGCCTAATGCTCTTTTGAATTCTATTCTATTCTATTCTATTCTATTCCATTCTATTCCACCCTTTTTTCAAGACAATACATTTTCAGAACTTACTTCTCTGGCATAATTTTAACGCCAGTAATATTTCAACACAACAAGACACAAACGCCCAGACGTGAACACTCCAGCACGAACCCGTGTTTCTACGGGATACATGACTCAAAAACTGACCGTTTTATATTCTGTTCCGATTGTTCCAATAACTGAACGGAATTTTCTGTACTCCGATTTGTTATTGTATCCTTTTCTTTCTTTGCTTGATCTTTCAGTATTGCCTCTTGAACTCGGATTAACTCAGTTCCATACGGCGTCTGTTTCTGTAGTAAAAAATATGAACCCTCCGTGACTGGTTTCGTTCCGAGTCCGAATGTGCTTGTGATAACAACGGTCATCAACGACGTAGCAGCTTTTCCTTATTGGGCCATCGACTATGCAAACCCCTTCTTGTGAACTCCTCAGTCTTTCCGTGGTCTTGATTATTCAAATTAATTTAGGCAGTTTATGGTTATTACTGTTATCTTATTAGGCATTTGATCCCAAAGCCCTTCGTAGAAATTAGGAATACTTTATTTTTTTGTGATTATTATTATTAATTGCGCAATAGGAGTATATCCGTTCCCTTTTACTATTACATTTCTTTCTATATAAGAACACCTCTTTGCTCGATTAATTGATCAGTAACATCGTTTGTACTCTGCGTATTATACTTCAAACACTCGCGATCTACTTATAATAAACAATAACACCATGTTGTTATCAGCAAAGCTACAATTACATTCTACTATTCCAACTTTCCAAAGATCTGGATTGGCAAGAGCCATTATCAAGAACGTTATTAAATCTTCATGCAGAACTATCTCAACATCCAAGAAAACCGCTAATTCAACTACTGTTACTTCGGATCACTTAGTTACTGCATATAACACAAACTTGGTAAGATTAACAACAAAAGAAGAAAAGGCTGAAGGAAAGTTCTTAACAAAATCTGTGTTTGAACATCCTATTTATAAAAAGGAAGAGATGGCAGCCATTAAATATGAACATCGACCTGTTAAAAGTGCAAGAGATGCAATCACCTATGGTTTTATGAAAGCATTAAGACATTCATTTGATTTCTGTACCGGTTATATTGAACCAAGAGATGAAGCTCATCAAATTGAAATTGGCAAAGGTCCAAATAGAATGACTTTGAAAAAATGGTTAACAAGAGTTGTCGTTTTAGAAAGTATTGCTGGTATCCCTGGTGCAGTTGCTGGGTTCTTGAGACATTTACATGCAATGAGACTGTTTAGAAGAGATATGGCTTTTATTGATACTTTATATGATGAAGCATTCAATGAAAGAATGCATTTATTAACTTTTTTAAAAATGGCTAAACCTTCACTATTTACAAGAGGTTTATTATGGCTTGGGCAGGGTATTTTTGCTAATTG
This sequence comes from Pichia sp. NRRL Y-12827, assembly GCA_030570315.1. Taxonomy (NCBI): domain Eukaryota; kingdom Fungi; phylum Ascomycota; class Pichiomycetes; order Pichiales; family Pichiaceae; genus Pichia; species Pichia sp. NRRL Y-12827. Next base: position 239,175 of record JAJLVN010000003.1, read on the forward strand.
TTTCTTCTTAACATACTTATTTTCTCCAAAAACATGTCATAGATTTGTTGGTTATTTGGAAGAGGAAGCAGTTAATACGTATTCAAGGTGTATTAAAGATATAGAGTTAGGCTTATGTCCTGAATTAGAGCATCATGAAGTTCCAAAAATTGCAAAAGATTATTGGAAGTTAGGTGATGATGCTACAATGTATGATTTAATGCAATATATTAGAGCTGATGAAGCAAAACATAGAGAAGTTAATCACACCTTTGCCAATTTGAAATTAGATGGTCAAGATAGAAATCCATTTGCTTTAACAATAGAAGATACAGATAAACCACAACCTCATCATACTTTAAAAAACCATCGTGCTAAAGGTTGGGAAAGGAAAGATTTAATTCTATAATCTTTTTATTATGTTATTGTTGTCTTTTCATATCCTGTACCATTAGTTCACGACCACATTTTATATCATTCTTTTAAACATGCATTTCTTATGATTTTTTTATATTAACTTTTATACAGTTTCAACCAATCAACTTAAACATGAAAAGTAAATAATAGAAAAAAAAAATGAGAATCGACAATCTAAACCGGCATAAGAAAAGAAATGCCGATTACGCTCTCAATTGACATGATCGAGATAACAGATACAAAACTGTAAGCACAATTCTTTTGTTTGTGCCCTTTTCTATAACTGCAACTAAATATCATTCAGAAGGATCTCAGCTAAAAAATCAATGAGTTCGGATAAAATATATATCTCATATAACCACATTCATCAACTATGTCAAGAAATTGCACCAAAAATCTTAGATCTAGATATTGACTTCATAATTGCAATTGGAGGTGGTGGTTTTATACCTGCACGTATATTACGTACATTTCTTAAGAAACCAGGCGAAAATTCAAAACGTATTTTCGCCATAATTTTATCATTATATGAAGATATACAAACAAAGGGTGATGATGAAGAAAATGTCGGCACTCAGGTTAAAAGACTTCAATGGATCAATTATAAAGATAGTAATATTGACTTAGTTGGTAAAAGAATCTTAGTTATTGATGAAGTCGATGATTCAAGAACAACTATTCATTATGCAATTAATGAATTAATTAAAGATGCAAAAGATCAAAATAATGGTGAACTTAATACTGAATTTTTCATGTTTGTTTTACATAATAAATTAAAGGAAAAAAGGGCCGAATTACCTGATTGCATTAATCAAAAAGGCCACTACATTACTGCAAGAGAAACTCCTGATTGTTGGATTGCTTACCCTTGGGAAAGTGATGATATTGTTCATCATCAATTAATGGCGGAAAAACAAGGTTATGATATTGATATTGACAGATCAGAATTAAATAAATGAACATGTGATTAGCATAAAATGTTGTTATTCTTATAAATAAATAAATGTAGTTATGTTATATAAAAAAATATATATTCCCAAATATATAGAATTAAAAAAATTTTACAAATTTGTATAGGGTAAGAGTTGATCGTAATAAATATAAAGAATGATATGATTTGTATGGTAGTGATTTTATTTTTTTTAACTTAATGGTATCTAACCAGTAGTCTTAAAGATTCTAACTGGGTAGTCATCATTGTACATACCATGCTCTTCTTCACCAATTATTTTAACACTGAATTTTTTGTTCAAGTTTGGTGGAACAATTGGCTCACCATTTTTACCTAGAACTTCACCATAAATGACACTTTTTGGAACAGATTGTAAGACATCTACTAATTTGACTTCATCAGCTTTCAGAATAGCCAATTGTTTAACACCTTCATCACCTTTTGGTAATCTTGAATTAACTGAATTACCTAACTTTAATAATCCACCAATCTTAGCTTGAGTAAAAGTGGAAATTCTTGGGTGATGCTTTCTATTATCTCTACTGTAGTAACTATTTTCAACAATATCAGAAGCAGGAATAGTTCTTGGATCTTTATAGACATGAGTTTCACTAGATGGAGATGGAACTCTATAATATGGAACATATGGATTACCAGATGATCTATTAGGCACCAGGGTTGCCCATCTTCTAAATGTTTCCCAGATACCGGTAGAGCCGGTAGTATATTTCTTCCAAACAGGAACAGGACCTCCAGACATGCTTGATTAATAGTTGGCTTCTTGTATTATTATTACAATTAAATGCCTGCTTGATGTTAGCAAATTCATTTCATATTGAGGGGAAAACACAAAATAAAAAAGCCAATAGGAAAATTGGGAAAATAATTGTAAATTGCAAATGGTGCACGGATCTTTTGATAAAATAAGAGTACGGATTTCAATTCGTTGAAGACATGGCTAATGAGAGCAAGAGCACGGAGGGGATAAATGATATCCTCTCAGATTGGGAGATTCTATTTGATAAATTTTATGGGTGTGGATATTAGAATTACTAATAATAACAGTATTTTCAATCGGTAAATTTGAAATAGGATTATTTTGTAAACATTGAATGAGTTGTTTGTAACCTTGTTGAGAAATGATCAACACATTTTGATAAATTCTTGTTTTGGGAGTAGGTAAATAAGTACTACTTTCTTCAAATACCGTGATTGTGTTTACTTTTGGAAATATTTTAGTAAACGATTTACAAACTTTGTGTAAATTTATTACAGACTGTAAATCTAACATATCCACAATAGCACATGTTATCTCAGTTGGTAATCGGTCTATCATGAGTTAGTTGTAAAAGAGAGTTGAACAAAAAAAAGGAAGTAATATGAAAAATACAAAATACAAAAGCAACAAAACTAAATTTCCACATAAGGGTTGCCCCTTTTCAGTAAAGCACCAACTTGTTTTTAACCATCATGTAATTTATAACCTCCCTTCTTCTGATACGCTTAATATAAATACCTACAGATTTGGCAAACAATATTTATAAATCTGGTGATATTTCAGTTTCATAGTCTATCATGCTACAATTATTTTTAATGTAGCTACTGGTATTTATAAATTGCTATATTGAGAATTCACACACATCTAGCTCAGATACTTAACAAGTATCTTCATTGGATATTCCAATTGACTAGTTATTTAAAATCAGAGATAAAACAAGCATTTTTAAGTTTTTTGAATGCCTGAAATAATTAAATATACAATAGTTGATAAAAGTTTACGGCTTTATTATTTTATTCATAACTATACCGTATGTAAATCCTCTGATTTGAGATGTCGATAACGGTTTGTCTCTAGGGTGTTTAAACATACCTATATTTTCAAAATCATTTATTTCTAAAATCATTTGCTTTCTTAATTTTATTTATGACCACGGTGATGTAAAAAAATTAAATTGAAGAATTTTGAGAAGCGTACATGTTGATGGAGAGGTTAAAGATATCGTGGTTTCTAAAGCTGCAAGATTCATTATTTACAAATCTACAAAATCAATAGGTCGAATTAATGTAAGGTTCTTGAATTTTTCAGAAATAGTTAAATTTTTTCTGTATAAAATTGATCAAAGCTTAATTATTTAGGTACAATGAATGATATATTGTGCATTATTTATGTACTTATATTCCAGCTGAAATATTATATTTTTAACATAATTAACTAAATTTCAAATAACTGTAAAGCTATTATTTTTTATAAACAAGATTTTCAACTCTCTAATGCTTAAATGGTTAGGTATGCATTTACATTAGTATTCACGTAGTGCAAAATGTTTCAAGCTGCTACCAACAGTCCTTATAAAATTATTCTTATAAATGTCATCAAAAACTGTCTCCAATTGAAGATTTATAATTTATCTAGATAATAAGAAGTAGATATCAAAAAAAAAATTTAATTCTATATACATCAGTGTTAATAAAAAATTGTACAAATTATTTCATTAGTTTTTCATCAATTTTAACAAAAATATTATTATTATTCAAGGATCTAAGCTCTTGTAAATTATTCGGATAATAGTTAATCAACTCTAAAACAATATTTTTTCTAACAAATACACAATCCTTTTTATCTTTAAGTTTATTCAAAAAGAATCTTGTAGATTTGCAAGCTGTAAATTTCTTATCGAGATACACAACCATGCTTGTAAAAAAATTTTACAAGTTAGCCCCAATTTTGAAGTTGTATCCCAATCCAAAAAAATACAAATTTTTCAAGTGTAATGTCATCAAAGATCAAGTAAACTTAAAGTATTGTAATCTATAATAATCAAAGTTCATATGGGTCAAAAAGATAAAAATTAATTATAGTAAAAACAATGTATATACACTTAACTCAATTTTTGAGATGGACGATGCATGATAACAAAACAGATAAAAAAATGTAAAGTTTGTTTCTGATAAAATAGGGGGAAATGACTAATTCCTTTACTATACATATAATATAACTTATATAATCTCCATTTATTTATAAGCACAATTGCAACATGTTATTTAACATCATTTCTCCCCCACTATCTGCAAAAAACTCCTCTAAATCTTGCTAATTTACGTAAGCAGATTTTGAGTTTTGAGGATAATGAGGAACTGAAGTTCACATGGTAAAAACAACGCCATCCATCCATTTGAATTCAACAGAGCACGTATTCTTAGCAAATGACATAGAAAATATGCCAATGAGACTAAGAAGTCAAACTCATCAGACTCGTCGAACAAGACAATATTATAAGTCTACATTACCAAGCTATATATCAATAATTGATTCAGATTCTACCGCAGATTCCGATTCTGAATTTGAATTTGAATCAGACGATTCACACTCTGATGACAGTATTGACGATGAGCAGTTGGGTTCAATACCTGCATCATCAGAAGTCCCTGAATTGGATATAAATGAGATAATACATCTTGCAAATCAAATTATTAATAATAATCATATACCCACGACAACAACAACAGCAGCAGCAGCAGCAGCAGCAGCAGCATCAACAGCAGCAGCATCAACATCTTCGGGTTCAGCGGAGAATGATTCGAATATTCATATTCGATTCCCACTTATAAGATCAATTAATGAAGCAAGGGATATTATTTTACGACATGAACAACAAAGAACAGAAAATAGTGCAAATGATAGTACTACTAACAATAATAGCTTAAATACTGTTAATGATGGTATTGTATGGAACTCGATAGTTGAAGATGAATCTGGCATTTCAATATCTGGTACACGTAGACCAAATACTGGAACTAATGAAGAAAATATACCCCCTATGGATGATACGCATACACATAGACAACCAATCTGGTTAGAAATTGCAGGGTTAATTACAGTGACTATGTTTATGTTTGCAGTTTATAGATTAGTCACTACATTGGTTTCAATAAGTGCATTTTCAGATAACATTCTACGAGACGTGATTGAATTTGTTGATTATGTTAATGATAAAACATACTACACTGAATATGCAAGCAGTAGCGGTAGTAGTAGTAGTATAATGGAAATGACGGCATCTCCTGAATCTACAACATTAGTTAAAAAATTTGCTATGGTTATAAAGGAGGAAATGCCATATTTGCCTGATACTATTTGGTTAATTATAACATTGACAATTTTTTCAGGTTATACATTATTAACATCGAGTATTGTACTTACCAGCATGCTTTTTTCGATGATGTGTTTAGGTATGTGTTATGTTATTAGATGGAGACATATAGGTGATTTTATAATGAGAGTTATAAATGAATGATGTGTAAGTTTTGTATAGTGATTAGTGAGTGTTCGTTAAAATTAGATATAAGGAAATTTTAGAATAGAATAAAAATAGTATTGCAAAGCTATCTTGCAATTTTGTAAAATACAAGTTATATGCACATTTCACTAAAACTTGGCTTTTTACGCGGACCTGCCCGTCCGCGTGTTCAAAATTGTCCGCCTAAACCTCAATTTACAAACTAAACCAACGATACACGCGAAGCATTAATTTTCAACCTCCAAATATCGTGAAGGTTGGGCACGCTCATCAACTACAGGCAATTTTAGAACATATACATCAGCAGGCGGACAATTAAACATTGACAAAATAGCAGTTTAAAAAAAAAAAATGCCACCTAAACGTCAACATCCGAATCAAGCTGGAACCAGTAATGGTACCACACCAACAACAGATCCAACGATATTATTAAAAAGACGTAAGGAGAGACAACGAGCAAATGAAAAATTGCAATTAAGATTAAATGAATATGGTATAAAGAGAGTTGATGCAGAAGAAAACAATTTAAGCTTTACATCAAACATACCTACTGTTTTATTGATCAATCAAAAGAATTATTATACTGAGTATTTGAAAAGAGATGATAATTATCAATTTAATCGTAAAGTCAAGGAGAAATTAGCAAACAATGAAGAACCGACATCCGATGATCCAAATTATGGACGTACTGTTGTTATTCATCCAGGAAGTCATAGTATTAAGATTGGATGGGCAGAGGATGTTGATCCTATTATTATACCTAATGTAATTGGATATATTAAGAGGGATTACGTTAAACCACCGAAAAAAGATAAAGAAAAGGATGGAAATGGACATGTTGTTGATGAAAATGAACTTGTTAAGGAACTTGATCCAAAAAGATCCTATGATGAGGACCTCGGTGGATACATTTTGAAAAACAATGAAACATTTGAAAACTTAAGAAAACCTATTATTGAAAGTTATAAGGAACGTATGAAGTATTATAAACGGAGAATTTTACCTAATTGCCATGAAGGATGTTTTAATTTTAATAAAAAGCAACAAAACAACTATCAACTGGATGAAGTTAGTGAAGATTTCAAAGGATTTATTAAAGCATCTAAATGGTATGAACAATCAGGTAGAGATTATGTCTTAGATGAAGAAATATTTAGACTAAATAATGAAAATGAATGGAATATTAGATCACCATTTCTTTTTTCAAGTGATTGTAATACATTCAATAATGGAGAATTAGGGTTCAATGAGCAAGATATGAGCTACCAAAGTAGAGAGGAAATTTTAGGTGATATTGAAAAAATATTAAGGTATGTGTTAAAGGAGAAGTTGGGATTAAAACATGCCTCTCAATTTAAGAACCTGAATGTATTATTAATTGTACCATCACTATATAGAAAATCATATGTTGAAAGTATGATTGATTTATTATTAACAAGAATTGAATTTGGTAATGGTACATTTATTCAAGAAGGTCTATGTGCATCCTTTGGGTTAGGATTAAGTACAGGGTGTATTGTTGATATTGGGAATAACAACATCCATATTTGTTGTGTTGATGAAGGTATTGTTATTGAAGATTCGAGAATTACATTGGATTATGGTATTAGTGATGTTGTTAGATTTTGGGGTAAGATGTTAGTTAATCAACAGTTCCCATTGTTTAACATTAATTTCCAAAATTTGAAAGATTGGGAATTATTAGAAAACATTTTCAAGGACCATGCTACATTTGATGATAGTAAATGTGGAGTTATTCAAGTGGGTAAGTTTTCTAAAATTGAGAAACGGAAAGTACGTAAATTTCAATTCAAGTGTTTTGATGAGAATATTTTATGTTGCATGGGATTATTTTATCCTGAAGTTTTCATTGGGGATGAAAGGGAAGAGGAAGCTATCGATGGGCATATTACGTTGAGTGGATTATCGCCAAATAAGAAATTAAAGAAAGGATTATTTGAAGGTATGAGTAGTAAGTTTACCGGATATTTCAACGAAGATCCGATTAGTGTTTTACAAGATTTACAACGTACCGGAGTGAAGATCAACGATATGAACATTGAGGAAAGTATTGGATTATTGAGTGAACTGGGCGAATTGTTTGAAAGTTGGAGTAATATCGGTAGCGGTAGACGGGGCAATAGTATGGATATCAGTAATAAGATGAAGATGAAGAGGCGGAAAGTGGCATACGCCAATGCGAATTTGGGGAAGGAGGATCTTGAGATGAAGAGCAACAATATGAGGAAGAATATGCGTGCCTTGGATGCGGCGATTGTGGAAAGCATCACTATTGGTGGGTTGGGCGATAGCAGTGGAGGCCGTTTGGAGAAACTGTGGGGGAACATTTGTCTTGTTGGCGGGGGGGCAAACATCGAAGGCTTCGAGGGGATGCTTTTTGACCGGTTGAGTCTTGTGCGAAGCGCGGTGCTGGCCAGCGGGAAACTGGCCGACGCGGTGGGCGTTGCGCGGGCGTGGCGGAGAGAGGCGGCGGAGGCGAAGAAGGACGCGGGGGAGGCGAAGAAGGACGCGGGGGAGGCGAAGAAGGACGCAAAGGACGCGAAGGACGCAAAGGACGACGATTCGGAGGGGGAGGACGACGACGACGACGACGACGTGGCGGGCGGGCGGTTTGAGCTGGGCGAGGAGCAGCGTGCAGGGGTGGCGGCGCTCGTGGGCGGCGCAGAGGAGCTGCGGGTGGACGTGCAGGGCGCGGTGGCGGGGGAGATGGACCGCGGGGCGGTGTGCTGGAAGGGCGGGGCGGTGTACGCGCGGTTGAAGGTGGCGGAGGAGCTGTCGGTGGCGCAGCGCGAGTGGGCGGTGCTGGGCGGCCGGGTGCTGGGCAGTGGCGGGGTGGTCGGCTACTGAGGCCGATGCGGGCGGCGTCGCGTCGGCGTCGGCGCCACTGCTCTTTTAGAGGGACCGCCCCGGTCAAACGGCGTCCCTTGGACCGCGGGGCGAGATGAGAAGTATTTTTTATTTTATTTTTTGTTTTACGTTGTTGTAGAGAAGAGCCGAAATCAAAGCCAGCCAAGTCAAGTCAAGTCAAATCAGGACCAGTGAAGAACCACCAGCTGCCCGTCTTTCTTTGGCATCCCTCTTTTCTTGTGCAATCCATCCCCCGCTCAGCAATAGCCACACAACCATACAACCACCATGTTCAGAAGATCCTTCCATACCACTCGTGTTGTCAAGAACTACGCAGACACCATCAACAACCTTAAAATCAACAAGGACACTAAAGTCATCTTCCAGGGTTTTACCGGTAGACAAGCAACGTTCCATGCTCAACAAGCCATCGAGTACGGCACCCAAATCGTCGGCGGTACCAATCCAAAGAAGGCAGGCCAGACTCATCTAGACAGACCGGTCTTTGCAACCGTGGCAGATGCAATGAAACACACTGGTGCAACTGCCTCTGGTGTCTTTGTTCCACCTCCAATCGCAGCTTCCGCTGTGGAAGAAGCAATTGCTGCTGAAATCCCTTTGGTGGTCTGTATTACTGAAGGTATACCTCAACAAGATATGCTCAGAATCTCCCAAATCTTGAAGACTCAATCCAAGACAAGAATGGTTGGTCCAAATTGTCCTGGTATTATTGCTCCTGGCGAATGTAAAATCGGTATCATGCCTCAATCAATTCACAAAAAGGGTAGAATCGGTATTGTTTCTAGATCTGGTACCCTTACTTACGAAGCTGTTGATCAAACAACTAAAATCGGCTTAGGTCAAACTTTAGTTATCGGTATGGGTGGTGATCCATCACCAGGTACCAACTTCATTGATGCTTTAACTTTGTTCTTAAATGATCCTCAAACTGAAGGTATCATTATGATTGGTGAAATCGGTGGTTCTGCCGAAGAAGAAGCTGCCGAATTCTTAAAACAATACAACTTAACAAGAGATGTTCCAAAACCTGTTTCCTCTTTCATTGCTGGTGTTACTGCCCCACCTGGTAGAAGAATGGGTCATGCTGGTGCTCTTATCTCTGGTGGTAAAGGTACTGCTCAATCTAAGATTGAAGCTTTAGCTGCTGCAGGTGTTGAAGTTGTTCCTTCTCCTGGTAGATTAGGTGCTTCTCTTTACCAACAATTTGTTGATAGAAAGTTATTATAATGATCTTATCTGCTACGTATCTTTTCTTATTTATTATATTCCTATATATTTAAACATCATATATAAATATATATGACTTTTATCCATTTTATTTTTTATTTATTTATTTATTCACTTATTTATTTATTTATTTATATATTTATTTATATTATTTATTCAGAAAAAACAAAGTACATAACATATTCCTTATCATAACGCTACTTTAGTTTAAATCTAATTGACTCTAATTCATTATGTATATTTAAAAGTCTGCTAATCTTGGTATTCAGAATATTTTTCTCTTGCATATTCACGGCGGTATTGATTTCAACATTTTTTAATTCCTGGTATAATTTATAATATTCTCTGTATTTAGATTGGTATGAAATAATTAGCTCCTTAATAGTAACAAGGCTTTGTGGTTTCCTAGGTATAGATATAGGTTTAGTAGGGATGGATTTTTCAGAGCTCAAACTTTTAGGTTGGGTAGGTATCTTCTTAGCAGGTGTTGTAATGGCTGGTTTCGTATTCTCCTTCTCTCCTTCTTCTGCACCTTTGAAACATGGCTTTTTCACTATATTACTACAATCATCCTCACTATCTTCATTGGATCTCTTTAATTTGTTCATTTTTTCCATTTGATATTCCTTGAATGATTTCTTTTTAATTTCTTTCTTGACTTCGTTCTTAACTTCGTTTTTAACTTCGTTCTTAACTTCATTCTCAACTTCCTTAACTTCTTTAATTTCTTTGACTTCTTTAACATCTGGACTTGTATTACTACTAGTTGTTCTTGACCTTAAGGATACATTGGTATTAATACTTGATTTCGAGGTTGATTCATCACTTGACTCTACATCAATCTCATATTTTTCATCTTCTTCTATTGTCTCCTTTTCAGCTATACTTTCCTTATTCACTTTTCCAGTATATATCATCGTAAATGCATCATTGGGTCTATATCCTTGAATGTATAACTTTTTCAACCAGTTCGAATTATCAAATTGTTTCAAATACTTAAACCATCTCCAATCTATTAGTTCATTAAATCCTTTAATTACTGATTCGTATTCAGATGGGAATTTACCTATTATATCTTCATTCTTAAACTTAATTCCGTTACTTGTTATATCAGGTTTTCCTTCTACGATTTTTTCAATTATTCGAACTTGCATTTGGGAATTTTCAATATCTTTTAAATCTTCACTTTCAATCTCGGGTTTATAATTTATTAAATTTAATCTATAATCTAACGTACCCATGTTAACTCCATAATCATCAATTCTATAATATAAATTACCAATATTTTCCTTAACTAAATTACATTTGATAACTTCAACTTTCCCATTTTCATTGATTTTCCTAAATCCAATAATCTTACCATCCTTTAACACAACTTTAAATTTAATTTTGGAATTGTTCACATTTCCTAACATTTTCAAGATTTGTAAATTATTTAATTTCATAATTATATTCAACCGTTGCAGTTGATCATGGGCATTTATATATGGCGTATCCCCTAAATTAGGTAGTAATGTAATCATATTCTCATTAATCATTCTATATTTTAGACGTTTCAATGAAATAGTGCCCCTCCTGCTTAGATTAAGAAAAAATGAAGAACCTGATTCCTGGAATTTAAAGTGGGTTAACGATTTCGCTTTCTGCATCATGTTTTTTACAGGTTTCCGAAAATAAACCATAGTTCCATGTTTTCATGTTTTTATTCAAGCCCTGCTTCAAGAAGATAAACAATGGATCCATTTTATACCTTATATGATTCAACAACTCCCCTTATAGATGAATTAGAAGATACATCGTCTCAGTCACTTGAATTCTTAACGTTACAAAATGAAATTTTATCTTGTATACAAGATTTAAATCAAAGTATTAAAACAGTTGAAAATGAAAGGTCTCTATTACATGATAATCCATTTTCAGATATTTCAAATGATGAATTACAGAATAGACGGGATAAAATAAATGCGTTAAACGATCGAATGAGTCAGATTTTGAAAAATAAAAATATATCTAATTTAAAAGGTGGATACAGTGTAAATCCATTTGATGATAAAAATCAAATACAGAGCTCAAAACTGCCACCAGAAAACTCTGAATCGTCATCTTTGGGATTAGGTGACGCAACTAAAGAATATCATCAACAATTATTGCAAGAACAAGATGATTTGATATCTAATGAATTAACAAATTCAATTAATAATTTACATAAACAAGCATTACATATAAACTCAGAGCTAGAATTACAAGACAGTTTATTAAACCAAGTTGAAAATGATATGGAAAATTTAAATTTTAAAATATTAAATAATGGTATCAAACGTATAAATCATTTCTTAGAATCAAGTGAAATGGCTGGGAATTGTTGTATTGGTATATTGATTGTTGTATTAATTATTATTTTGGTGTTGTTAATCATTGCTTAGATTTTTAGATGGATGTCTCAATGATTTTATTAGTGTACATATATTATTGTTTTTTTTTTGAATTTTTATATATTTTATATTACTTAGTTTGTGCGTTTTAAATATTTTAAATTCATTACGGAACGCATTTCATGAACGATAAATGCTATTCAAATTTTTAAAAATTGAACTACAGGAGGGAATGTATACAATATCGATTTTAAGAAGAGATAACAAATGTCCCTTTTTGACTTTTTCCTTTTTATTTTTTTTTTTCTCAACCAATGGCTAATCTGTTTCTTAACCAATCTGCTTGTTGACTTAGCTTTTCTAATTGCTCTCCTTAAGCTTTTTAAAAATATAAGTATATTAAATTATATTTCTATTTTGATTACTGGATAATGATTAACATCAACGATTTTTCCATCAAGTTTCCATACTTTTACATCTTTTGAATGTTTATTGGCGGCTTATTTAGAAAATGTTAATGTTTATTCTGAATTAGATGTAATACCAAGCATTTATTACGGGGCAATTGCTAATGACAAATTTGATTACATTTCCATATTTATAATACTACATTATATACCTTATTACAGTGGTCTTTGTATATCAAATAAAAATGGATAAGCTTGACCAAAATTTTAGAATAAATTCAGATTGTGTCTAAAAAAATAGTTACTCTGAGAGAAGCAAGCACGAACAAAATATACCAATTATAGTTAAATATTCTTTTGATAGTGGATAAAGAACAGTGCTGGAAGTGTAATTAAATTAATTGAGTCCTTTCAATTTATCATCAAAGTTACCATGAGAAGTGGAGCTGTCTCCAATGTTATCAAGTGGAAAAAATCAGTTCAAGTTTCTAGATAGTAAGCCAAATCGGTTAGTCATTGGTAGTATTGTGAAACATAATTTATTTCTTTTATATTTCACAATATTGTGATTTAATAGATGATTCTAACTAACAAACTGTTGAAACAACATCATTACGTAGAAATGTGATCTGTTTATGTTGTTATAACAATCATTAATTTGTCTATATAAGGAGGCATTTCCTCCTTATTATCGCCTTTAGTATTTATATGCTTATTTATACTTTCCTTTTAAATAATCAACTTATAATATAATCATGAATCCTATTATCAGAATTAATACGTCACAACACAAACTTAAAATAAATGCAACTAACGCAACCGTTTGTTAAAAACACTAAATATAAAAACACTTTTGATATTAAATGTATCATGTGACTGGATAATAAAAACACAATAACCTTTTAATCAATATAATTGATGTTTTTGGTTGTTTAGTTTAGTTGGAATTATCAGTATAAATCCAAATTTTTGTGGGAACGTTTCGAATCCCACATCTAACTGTTCACGTAGCGTAATGGTGAACGCGTCGGTCTCCTAAACCGAAGATTCTGGGTTCGAGTCCCAGCTTGGACGTGAAAACTTTAAAAACATTTTTTGAAAGATTGGATTTGGATGTGAGTACATTAAAACTAGTTAGTTTTTTTTTTTTTTGCTAATCAAAAATTAAGTCTTGGAATTATTATAAACATTTTAAACGAGTTTTTAAATAAAGAAGTGAATGAAATGTAAAAGCATTATCATTAAAAATAGAAGAAAAGAAAAACAAACGAGTAGGTAAGTAATTATTAAATGAAATGTGAAAAAACATTATCATTATTTTTAGTAATGCCATTTTTTTGGTGATGTTTGATTCTGTTTTGAGACCTGCTTAACACGAGATTCAATACTTACCAATTTAACTAATCTAGGAATTGAACTTGAACTTGAAAGATTAGTTGGAATACTTGATGAAATCGGTAATGTTTTAGATCTTGGTTGTGGTTGTTGGAACGTTGCGGTTTTTGATCTAGACATCGAAGATGATATCTTAGAACTTGATTTTGAATTTGATAGTTCGTTTATGTTTAAGGTTTTAGATCTAGGTATCTTTGAATTGTTTATATCTCTAGTAATAGGTTTTACAAATCTTGGTTCAATTGGTTTATCTGGCGATGATGACAAAATTTCATTTAAATTTGTAACTGCTCTAGACGGTGAGATTGAAGGGGTTTTAGAGAGTCCTCTGTATAAAGAAGATGGTTTATCAACTGTTATTGGCTTTAATTCTGGTGCTGAATTTAATTGATTAAGTCCTTTAGACAACGATTTTGTTGATTTGGATGGTGAAATTGATTTTGATGAGGTAGATCTCTGTAAAGATGCTTTTGTAGGCTGTAAATAGTTGGGTATATAAGTGTTATTTTGGCGGTTATGTTGTGCATTATAATGTTTCTTTTGATAATTGGATCGTACGCTATGTTGATTCTGATGAATGTTATCTTTAATTTCGTTTCTTGTAGAGTAATAACTCTTTAATTGTTCTTTTTCGTAAATAGGTTTGGTTGGGCTTGAATCAATTTCTATAAAGTTGTTATTTTCATCTAATCGCAGTCTTTTACTTGCACTTTCTAAGGCAAGCAAGTTAAGCCTTTTATCACCAGGAGTCAAAAGTTGGTTATTGTCAAGTTCTAACTGATTTAATTTTCTTTGAATAGTGTCTTGATTTTGATTTCGATGTTGAATTGTGTTTGTATTCTCATTATTTCGATCTTGTTTTTGCTGTTGCATCAGTTTTTTATTCTCTTCTTCTTTCTCCTTCTCTGATCTCTTTGCCGCATAATGAAATGCAATAGATTCCATTCTATTAAATCTAGTTCTATGGTGAATCGAAAATCTACCAGAATGTCTTTTATTCAAAACATCATTTGTGGTTGATTGGTTTAAATCCTGGATTGTTTGTATCTTCTCTTCTCTAACCTTTTCATATCTGGAGCTAAATTCATCCATTACTTTATTTGAAATATTTGATGAAAATAATTGCATTTGAATTGAATCCATCGCACTAACAAATGACTGATTATCCTTAACAATATAACTTTCATTGTAAGTATCATGAATTGGACTTGAGCTTAATGTATACACTGGATCAGGTGGATTTAAATGCGGATACAATTTCTTGCCCTTTGTTGGTGTAAATTTAAACGTGTTTGGTAATGGTGATCCTCCACTTGATATTTCCATATTATTGTGTTTTTTCTCAGGTGTTTTGTTTATTGCTTGATATAAGTTTGTTATGGATTTCCATGGTGAACTATTTTGTTGCATTATTAATAGAACAATCCAATGGTACTCTTATTCTTATCAATAATGTATATTAAGCTGAGTTATAAGGAAATATCCCAAAAAAGAAAAGAAAATTAGTATTTTGATATAAAAGTCACTAAAAAAAATGGCGTATGATACATAATAAAAACTGCTAAGACCGTTTAAGATTTCGCGAAATGCATTATTTCCTGATTCAGCAATTTGTAAATACCCAGGGATCATAGACTGCATTCAATTGTGCCACTATTGTAGATTGTGGAACACGGTCAATGGTTACTAGAACACCACCCAAGTTAAGCAATATAAGTTCTGGTAACTGTTCTGCAATTGAAATCATTATTGGTGCTAATTTATCCAAATAGAAGTTCAAATATATGTGTTTACTATCATTAGATATTGGTTTATCTACCGAATTTAAACCTGATTTATTCTCAAAATATTTGAATCTTGAATATAATTTTCTAATGATTGCAGTTGATCCGTTAAGAACAGATTCTTTGTAAATATCATCATATTCTTTGTTGAACTGCAACGTTCCCTTGAAAAATGGTAACCAGTTAAACAAGAAATCGGAGATCACCAATGTTTGTAAGTTTTTCAGTGATAAAATTTTCATAAACAATTCCTCCTTCCTGTGTAAATATTTTTCAGTAACAACAAATGTTTTAAAAGAGTCCATACCTTCAACAATTGGCTCAACAACTGTTAAAAAGGTATTCAAACAAATTGTTAAGCTTTTTATATTACTGTTATGACCGCCATTGAATATGTTCAGATTGTTCAATAAGGCAAAACAGAGATTAGAATCATCATAAACTTCATTTCTGAAAACATTATCAGTTAACATGTTGTGATTATTCAAGTTTATAATTGATAAGTTATTCAAATTGTTTGATAATTTTTGATTTAGCATTTCAACAATTTGTCTATTTTTACTATTATTTGCATTTATGTCACCTGAGAAAGTATTTTGAAATTTTATCTCCAAATCATGTATATTTTCTAGATTTATCGAATATAAAAGTTGATTGAATTTAGGTAGGTATGGATTTGATGTTGCAATTGATAAAGTTTGTAATTTTTCAAAAATCTGATTATCAATACCATTCAAACTGTGATAGTTCAATATGCCATCAATTAAGAAATTAGAACTGAAAATATTATTTGATTTTAAAGATTTTAGATTTTGAGACCAAACTTCAACAATTGAAGAATCTAGTTGGGAGTATAAATCTGGATTCTGAATTTCCAGTTCAATATCTTCAAATACTAAATTATGTCTTTCAATCATTTCAATATCTTGGATTGAAAATACTTGAAAAGACTTGAGGTTGAATGGTAAGTTTAGATTCAAATTCAAACTATCATCACTAGCGGTAAGTTTGGGGATATGATAGATCGAAAACGATGAATCATCATCAATTTCATCATTTTCGTATAATTTACCATTTGTTTCAGGTATGATAAGACGTGATTTTATTTTTTCTTTATGCACTATAGTTGTATCCAGCAATGTGTTGGATGAAAGTGTTGTTGAAGAAGACAAATCATCATTTAATAACATGAATAAAAAGTTTGTATTTGGTGAAGCAAACTTTATATCCTTTATATTGTAAGCCTTATGAGCCAGTAAGGTTTTAACAAAAGCGGAAATGGAGGCTGTTAGCTTATTTGAACTAAAGTATATTAACCCAAATGAATAAATAACATGGGTGTTCAATTTAATGAATTCGTGGAAAGAATCAAGTTTTGATAAAGGTATGTAAGTGCTGTTTGATTTGAATAAGTGTGGCTGTGATTTGATTGGCAACGCTTCATTCAAATCATTGTAAAAGTATAGATTATTGAAAATGTATTGGTTTGTGAAGATGTGTAGATATCTAGAAGAGTGACTGAGTGCTAGTCTGGAAGACTGGTCTAGAAGATGGTACACTTCCTCTATTATGTTATCAGGAAAGTCAAGCAAGCTCATGATCTTATATAGTTGACGACTAAAAGAAAGAGAGAGAAAGAAAGCAAAAGAGAAAAACACCAGTGTAAAATAAGGGCATTGTTGGCCTTACTCATATATATATATACATATATATAAATAGAAATGTGTAAATTAGCTATTGTTGCACAGGTGCCAAAAACGGCTACAGAATTAGTTTGACACAATTTGCTGTCAAATGACGGGAATCATCGAAGGGGCTCCGGCGCCCCATTGAAAAAGTGTGGAAAACGTGGCAAGGTGTCAGCTGTCAACAGCAGATAACGGGTGGGTGCGCGGGCAGGCGGGCTTGGTGTTTGGATTGCCACGGGGAAAGGGATAGCGGTGCATGATTGGTGCTGGGGCAATGGAGAGACTTGTCGGATACTACTTGGATATCGTTCAGGGTCTTTCGGCGGCTGGGCGGCTGGACGAGGCGGAATTTCGCATTTTCTTGATTTTCTTGATTTTTTTGATTTTCTCGATTTTCTCGATTTTCTCGGTTTTCGGTTTTCGGTTTTCGGTTTTTGGTTTTCACGTTCCGCGAATACGGAAGAAAACGACCCTTTCTTTTTTTTCTCCAGATAATTGCTCTTGTTCTTCCCGAGGCTGATTATATGACCGTTACTGGGCCTAATACAGCTAGTTTCTAGTCAGTTTTCACACAGTAATGTCGTCAAGAAAGAAGATTATGAAGGCATGCGATCAATGCAGGAGCAAAAAGGTGAAATGCGATGGCTTGAAGGTTTGTTCGAGGTGCAATGCCAAGAATTTGGATTGCACATACACATATGTCTTCAAAAAGAGATCGAGGCCAGATAATGATACTACCTTGAAAAGGAAAAGAGGTAGACCCAAAAAGGGTAGTTCGGCGATTTTTCCAACCACAACTTCAAATATGGACTATTCAACGTCTTCTGAAACAAATCATAATGAAAATGATACTGAAATTACTAATGATGCTACAAGAGGAAAAGACTCAGCAATTGATGAATCAAGTGGTGACGGTCAACATATACTTGGACCGTCCAATCATATGAACAGCATACCACCAACTCCATTTAATGATAACATCATGAAATTCAGTCCTCAACTTTACCACACAACCCCATCCTTATCAATGTCTATACTACCGACAACTCCATTAGAGAAACAATTTGAAGCTACGCCAATCCCGACAATAACCATGCCATACAATACTACTATAAATGGTATTCCTAATAGTTCCATGACTAATGGTTCCATGACTAATGGTTCCATAACTAATGGTTCCATAACTAATGGTTCCATCACTAATAGTGCCAGCGCTAATAGCAACATTAATGATTCAAAAGTCGAAGAACGGCTGTCTAAAATGGAAACAATGTTAACTTTACTAATGAATAAATTATCTCCAATGTCACCAAATAATATATCAACATACGCACCACCTATTAACGGTACAAATTCAATATACGGTTCCAATAATGTCAACACAAACTCTTCTATAAGCAATTCTATTACTGAGACTTCAATTTTGGCAAATTCAAATGAGAGGGATGCAGAGGATGCTACAAATGATATACTGAAAGAAGATGAATTTAAATGGAATGGATTATTTATGCATACGTCAATTTTTTTCCTATCTAAAGTAGGATTAATGGTTTTAGAACAAAAAATGGAGAAACCTGAATTTATTGCCCCCTTGAAGAAAATTGTTGAATTATCAAGTCCTTGTGAACCAAGTATTTTATCACTATGGATTAATCCAATTGATGAGTCTGAATTACATCCTTTACCAAGTAGAGAAAATATAAATAAGTTAGTTTTACACTTAGAATTATCATTTTTCATTGCCAAGGCAATTAACTTCAATTATTTGAAAAAAATTTTGAAATTATACTGTGATAGAAGGGATGGTCTAATAAGGGAGCCTAATTTTAGCTATGATGATTATTTCTATATGAATACAACATTATTAGTTTCGTGCTCAATTTTAAATGAGCAGTTATTAAGTGATCTTGATGATCTCAGTATAACATTACCGGATTTTGAAAATGTACCAATTAAAGAAATTGAAAGAGAATTATTAAAAAACTCATTATTTTATTATCATAGGTGTTCAATTATTTCGGGTGGTTTATTATCAGTTTCTGGTTCATTATTATTGGCATTTTATGCAGATTATGCATCATTATCAAGAGCTTCATATTTAATTTCGAGTACTGCAATTAGACAAGCCCAGGAATTAGGTTTACATATTGAAGAAGCTTATAGAGGTTTACAAGAAGAGGAAAGATCTTTGAGATTAAATATTTGGTGGGCTTGTTATATATTTGATAAAGAAATGTGTGTTAGATGGGCACAAGCTCCCGTTATTAATGATAAAGATGTTTCTGCACCTCCATTACCCGGATTTGAAACCTTTTGGTCACCAAATAATTCAAATTTAAAAGATCAAAAGTCAAATAGATCATTATATTTACATGAAATTCAAGTTTCTTTAGAACCTT
Source organism: Pichia sp. NRRL Y-12827 (assembly GCA_030570315.1). NCBI lineage: Eukaryota > Fungi > Ascomycota > Pichiomycetes > Pichiales > Pichiaceae > Pichia > Pichia sp. NRRL Y-12827. The sequence continues at coordinate 258,982 of JAJLVN010000003.1, forward strand.
ATTTAGAATCTTTTAAGAAAGCATATATCTTAGAACAATACTTAACGACTGATTATGCATTTATAACTTCCAAAATTTATGATACTTTCCTTAGGGCTAATGCATTAAAAGATTTGAAGAGGGAACAAGTTGAAAAATTGAAGAATGAAACATTACAAGAATTAGAATTTTGGAGATTAATCATACCCGAAGAGATTAGACCAGCAGTTGGAGATAATGAAGAATTTTTTGCTCATCTTGAACAAATGAAGTTAAAGAAGTCTGCATTCCCTGTTTATAAAATGTTTTTGATAACTACTTTTTATGTTAAATATCATCATGTTAAATTAATGGTTGATAGGGCATATAAAAAGCATTGCTTTTTGGAATTCTCGGATCCTGTATTCGAAGACCAATTAACTGAAGCTAAGACTTCTGCAAGATGTATTTTAAGAATTTCATGTTCAATTGATTCAAAATTTGGCAATTATTCAAATTATTTCATCTTTTACTCATTTAATGCCTTTTTATCACTTTGTGGTTATTACATTCATAATAAAAAAAAAGATCCAGATTTAGAATCAGATTTACAATTATTGATTGATTGTCTTAGATTACATGTTAAACCATTTTTATTTAATGATATGAGTGATAATAGGGGTCAATTTGTTGATTTTTTTCTAAAAGGGATTTTATATGCTACTTACAAAACATCACAAAATAGATTTAAAGAAAGTGAGTTTAATTTAAAACATTTGGATATTTTGCAGCAAATTGATGATTTGAAAAACGGCAAAGTTTCAGCTGAGGAATTAATGAAAACAACAATTGAAATTTCAAATGTTAACGAAAAGCCTTTTTCTAAACTACCATATTTTATAAATCCAATGACGAATGGAGCTCCAATGACGAATCCAATTAATAATAATAATAATAGTAATAATAATAATAATAATAATACTAATACTAATAATAATGCCAATTCTGATTTTTATTCAGGGTTGAATACAAGATTAGCATCATCGATGTCTAATTTAAGCAACCAAGATTCAGATAGAACACCAAATGTACCATTTTTATTATCAACCGCTAATTCAACATCTGATTTAAATAACAGTAATAATAATAGTAATAATACTACTACTACTAATAATAATAATAATAATAATACCAACAATAGTATCAATAGTAGTGTCAGTAATTCAGGGAATCAAGCAAATCAAATGGATCAATTAGAGAATCATTGGCATAAGGAAGGTATATTTCAAAATATGCTTAATATTCCCAATTATTTCCTTGATTATATGTATGATGATCATTTAAACTTACAAAATCTTCAAAATATTTAATGGTGGGGGATTGGTTGGAAAATGTGTATGTATGTATGTATGTATGTATTTTTATAGTTTTTTTTTTTACATAGGGTAGAAAAATAATTTTGTGATACTACGGGAGGTTCAGGGTAGTCTGAGAGCATTTGATATATATAATTTATTGATATTTTTTTTTCACTTTTAAACCGGCGAATTACAACAGATTAAGAGTCAAGATCCGAGTGAAAATCTATAAAACCGTATGGAATTACAATGAAAATTGCATTTAGAATGATAATAATAACAAGAATCACATCCATAAATTATATCGTTCATACCTGAAACCATCAAAGAGAGACACGTATCTATAGTTGGTTTCCAAATAGGTGAAGTTATTCAATCCTTATCTAGTCTCTTCGATGACGCCAAATAAAAAGAATTGGTGTGATCCAACAATATAATGTCAAAGGTTTAAACAATAAATGATACCTTCCATATATATTATCAAAAATCAACGTAATGTTCCTAAATCCCGAGTTTAACAAAGATGGCTTATCCAAGAAAGTTCAAAATTCAACGATGGACATTGAAGATGTTAAAAGATTCAGCTGATGACAGTGAAACCGCCAAAGCTAATGTCAACAGATCAAAAGTCAACGCTGGTGAAGTCGATAATGATGCCGACAATGACGGTGTTATACAACTTGTCAAATTCGAAGCTATGTAGAACTTAACCCGTATTTCCAATGTTATGAAGAAGCACTAGAGATGGATGAGTGAGAAATTCAACTTGGAACAAATGAGGTGTAACAAAAATTTTACAATCTGGTGGGCAAATATTAACATAATCCTTGATAACAAAAGTTTACCAAATGAGCAAGAAAGTTGTATAAACGATTTGATCAACAAGACTCTGGAGCTACTTATATATAAATTCAATAGCGGAAAGTTGACTCAAGAGATCATCTATGAAAATAATAAAGCTAAACAATTATATTTTTGGCATTAGAACACACATTGGTATTGAATACTACTTGAAACCATACTTCGACAAATCCAAAAAGGAAAACTTGATAATCTGGTACGAATTCAAATTCAAGGCCAAGTTGACTATAAGTTAGCATTGTTGAAAGTAATATCACTTCAACTTTAGCTATGAACTCAAAAACAAGACAGAAACCACCAAAGTTATGATTTCTCTGACCTTGACCTTGACCTTGACCCTGAGCAATTTTTCCTATCTTAATCGTCGAAACTCTCAGTGCCATGCTATACTCAGCATGTTTGGATCAAAGCCTTTACGCAAATGGTGTCACTAACTACCTACCACAAATGTATGTATAGACTCAATGTGTAATTCAGTGAACATGGGTACCTGCAGTATAATCGCAGATATACCCTAGATTTTTATTGGCTTATCTGCAATGTAACAGATTTGGGACTTTGCTACTCGTTCAAAAAAATTAAGATTGGTAAGCATTTGCTGGATGTTATCAACCTATATGCGAAATGCAGCGTTATCTTGTGATTTCTGTAGGTTAATATGATCAGAACATAAGAAATAACCTTCAATGTAATGGTATCGATGGCAATTTTTTTTACGTAATATAATGCCCAGAATGTCATATTCCATATTACGATTCTCACACTCCGGGCCTAAATTCACAAAAATCAAAAATCACAAATTCTTCTATTTTTTTAAAAGAACAAAAGCCAAAGACAAAACCTTTAGAGATCATCAAAGATCGAGTTTTAACTAGGTATCCAATTCCAATGTCGAATCTTACAGATGACACTGTGATGACACTTCATCCGTCACCCCCCCTCATTTGCTCACCTGAAACGAGCATCTACAAAGCATCACAAATGATGATCAACTCCAAAGAAAACTGTATGCTAGTGGTTGAGAGTATTGGTGCACAAGATGGTCATGAGAAGGAGGGGGGGGAGGAAGAGGAGGAAATTTTGGGTATTTTCACTACGAAGGACTTAGCATATCGAGTAATAGCGGCGAATTTGAACATCCATGAAACGAAAGTGAGTGCAATTATGACAGTTAATCCTTTGTGTTGCAAAGAGAGGACTATTATTAGAGATGCTATTGAATTGATGATTATTAAGAGATTTCGACATTTACCAGTTATTAATGACGAGAGTCGGATTATTGGTGTTCTGGAGATAAGTAAATTATATCAATTGATTATTTGCAAATTAGAGAAATTGAGTGCAAGCTTTAAAGGGTTTGGGGGTGAAGATAATGATGTTTACTATCGTATGGACAACAAATTTGTTAATTCATATTTTAAAAACTTACAAAAATTGATAAATGGACCAAAATTGAGTGAGTTAATCAATTATGATAATAATGATAATGATAATGATGATGATGATGATGATAACGGCGATGATGATAATACACGTTCAACAAGACCATTGTATTGTACAACTGAAACGAATATTTATGAGATTTCTAAAATTATGAAAAATAATAAAACAACAGCAGTATTGGTGAAGGATGATGTTGAAGTACTAGGTATAGTTACATCCAAAGATATTGTATCTCGAATGATCAATAAGGGATTAAACGCAATGGACTGTAGAGTTAAGGATATAATGACGTACAAGATATACAGTGCCTCAAGTTCAATGAATGTGAAGAATGCGTTGAATGAGATGTTCTATAATAAGGTGTTGAATTTACCAGTTAAAGATGAGATTGGAGATGAGATTATTGGAATTGTGGATATTATTAGGTTGGTTAATTATACGTTGAGACAGGTACAAAGCATGGAAACATTGGAAGAGGATGGGGAAGAAGAAGAAGAAGAAGAAGAAGAAGAAGAAAGTGATGTTGATGATTTTGATGTTGGGGATGTGTCAGTTGATGAGATTTCGCAATTTAGTATCACTAATACCAGGATTAAAAGGACAATAAATTATGAAGAAGAGTGTACGTTGAAAGTTAAAGTTGGCAGTGGGAAATTTCATAGGCTTTGGTTCAAGCCAGCAGATGGGGTGATGAAGTTGAGAAAAGTTCTTGAAGGAATTGTTGATAGCAGAGATTTTCAAATGTGTTATGTTGATGAAGATGGAGATTTGATTATAATGAAGAACGATCAAGATTTTAAAGAATGTGTTTCAATTCAGCGGAAACTAGGACATGATAAGATAGATCTGCTGACAATTAACAGACGAGAACGGGGGGTTCTCCATGAAGCAAGAGGAGGTGAAGGTGGAGTGTTATTGCTTCCAATATCGATATTTACATTATCGGTTACGATATTAAGTATATTTATAATAACGAAAAGGAGGTAGTACGTATATATATACAGGGCAAAGTAGAAGTGTATTAATTTTTATTAACGTATTCACGCAGAGATTTCTTCTCTAGATTAGAAGCTTTCTTTAATAGAGCTTTGAATTTCTTTTCTTTTTCATTCTTGAACACAAATTTACCGAATGAAACATTGGTTCCGCTGTATTGAGATGGGTCGATCTGTAATGCGTCAGGGGTGAATTCTGAAGTTGATTTCAAGTTTTTCAAATAGGAGCTGAAATTTTCGTAGTTTGATAAATGGGTGAATTGCGCATCGGGGATGGATATATTGTAGGAGGACTGGACGGATTTGAACAGTTTGAATCTGATGTACAAATTGTCGACATTTTCAGTAGTTGAGATCTTGAGATTGTTGAAGATGGTAGACAATGGGAGACCATTTCCATTTTTCCAGCAAGGTGCATCAAAACCGTTTAAGTTTTCGGATATGATTTTATTGTTGGTGTATCTTGGATTTTTCCTGCCCAGTATTTTCACATAAGACGATTTTGAAATGGAGTCTTGGTTTTCTTGTACATTTTGGATGACTTTTGTTGTGTCTGGAGTGGGAGGTTGATTTGGGTTCTGGCTTTGGCTTTGGTTTTTGGGTTTGAAGAACTTGAAGTAGTCAAGAACCGAAAGAGAACGGCGAGAAGACGAGAAGTGGCGTACGGACGGGGTGTACATGGCTGCCTAGTGCAGGGGGGTTGTTTAACTTGGTACATAGGGGATGAATAAAAAAGCCATCAAGAATAAAAGGGTTGGGGGGGAAAAAAAGTAGGAACAATAATTGGTGTGTCCGGGTAAGTTCGCGCTGTAAGAGATGAAAAAGAAACACACGTATATAGAGAGAGAGAGAGAGAGAGAGGGAGAAGGAGAAAGCGAAAAAAAAAAGAGAGATTGGATTGAGTGCATTGTTGCATTGCGGTTCCAGTGCTTGTTGGACACTGTTAACCAGTACCACACTATTAGACTACTTGATTGCTATGCCATTTGTTGAACCAAACACGGATCCGAACATCACGAGGATCTTTATTATCCGACACGGCCAGACCGACTGGAACGTGCAGAAGATATTGCAGGGCCACACGGACATCTCGCTGAATGCGCTTGGTCGGGAGCAGGCGACGCTAGTGGGCGAGCACCTGCGGGCGCGGGGGGTTGTTTTTGACCGGGTGGTGTGCAGCGACCTGAAGCGGTGCGTGGAGACGGTGGCGGCGGCGGGCGTGGGCGTGGGCGACGGCGACGGCGACGGCCCTGTCCGCGTGGAGTACACGCCGCTGCTGAGGGAGCGGTTCATGGGCGAGGTCGAGGGCATGCCCATTGCCGAGGCAAAGAGGGTGTACGGGGCCAACTTCCGCGACCGCGGGGAGGCGGTGGACGCGATGCTGGCGCGGGTGCTGGGTGTGCTGAAGGGCCCGGCGGTGTGTGGGCGGAACGTGGCGGTGTGCACCCACGGCGGGGTGATTCGCGCTGTGGTGGGCCGCCTGGACGGCGCAGGCCAGTACGGGTCGGCGGGCAACACGAGCGTCACGGTGGTGGACAAGGTGTGCGCGGGCCCGCGCGCGGGCGAGCTGGCGATCGTGGGCTTTGCCAGCGTTGTGCACCTGGACGCGGGCAAGGGCCGGGGGGCGGACTTGGCCTGCGTGGACTGGATGTAGGAGGGCGTGGGCCGCCGCTGTGTAACCGGCCGCTGTGTAACCGGCCGCTGTGTAACCGCAACCGCTGCACTCTGCACATCCAAATACATGTACCAAACACTTACAACTGCACCAAACACTTACACCTGCACCAAACACTTACACCTGCACCAGACACCTTCCTCCCCCCCAACCACACACCCCAATGGCCAGTGCATACGCCCACGCCACCTACACCCACTCCACCCCCCGCCTGGACGCCCCCTCCGCCTACCTCCTCAACAAGGCCCGCAAGGACGACGTCGCCGGCGCCGCCCGTCTCCAAAGCGCCCTCTCGTCCGGCACCGTCTACGTGGGCCGCCTCACCCCCACCACCACGGAGGAACAGATCCACCACCTCTTCGCCACCACGGGCAAGGTTGCCCAGGTCATCATGGGGCTCAACGCCCACGACCAGTCGCCCACGGGCTTCTGCTTCGTCGTGTACAAGTCCGCCCAGGGCGCCCTCAACGCCGTCAAGTACCTCAACAAAACTAAGCTCAACGGCTCCACCATCGACATCGACCTCGACCCGGGCTTCGAGGACGGGCGCCAGTACGGCCGTGGCGAAAACGGCGGCCAGAAAAGCGTGCGTAGAGAGTTCCGCAGCAGGGGCGGCAGGGCCAGAGCAAGAGCACGCGGCGGCGGCGCCAGAGGCGGCCGCGGACGCGGAAGATACCAGGACAGATACAAACCGTACAACGGCCACCAGCAGCACCAGCAGCACCAGCAGCACCAGCAGCACCAGCAGCACCAGCAGCACCAGCAGCACCAGCAGCACTAGTTGTCCGCAGGCCTGGGTTGTGCACAGCTTCTGCAAACGCCGGCGTGATGTTCAGCTAGCGGGATTACGTAAGACGCGTCCTTTCGTCTTGCGTGCCCCGTGGTTCGCAGCAGCGCAAAAGATAGCGCTGCCTCCGCCACGCCTACGGTATGTGTAAGCCTACGATATGTGTAAGCCAACAATGTCATGTTACTGTAACAGGCGAAGACCCCGTGTGTTTTGTCGTACGTATGTATGTATGTATATGCACGACACAAAACATACACACACGCCCAACAATGCTGAGCGATCGACAACGTCCACTTCCACAGAAGAAATAAAAGGGAGAACCGTTCATCCAGGTCTGGCGAAAAAACACGCCGTGAGTCTGTCCGTGGACATGCCAGCCAATGGGCGGTGGGCTGGGCGGGTTAACTCCAATCCCAAGTAGAGAGGCCGCCGCCCTCTGCTCCTGCTCCTTCTCCTTCTCCTGCTCCTGCTCCTTCTCCTTCTTCGCAACACGGCCGGAGATGTTGTGCCCTGCAGAAACCAGAACGTCCAAGAAAAACCGCACCCGCTCTCCATTTCTCGTTTGGTGGTTCTCAACATGGCTAATTTCCAGCTTCTAATTTCCAGCTTCCCAGTGTTCAGTGTCTGTTTCTTCCGCTTTCATCAACGTTTCCACAGCACTCCAACTCCAGCACCCCCCACCCACCTTACCCGCATCATGTCGCTGGACCCGATTCTCCAGCAGATTGACGAAGCCACTAAATTGGCCTTCCAGAATAACGACTATTTCGTTCAAATCTTGGACACAATCATATCAATCAGTCTAAACCAACCGCTGGAAAACACAAACCTACAACTGAACTGTCTCACTTTCATCCACAACTCCTTCGTGAAAAAGAAAATCTCCTCGTTCCACTTAAGATTCAACAATGTGCTCAAACTTGTCAACCTGTTAACTAGATTCTTAACGATCGATGAATTATTCATCAACCTGAACAAGATTAGCTATAGCTTACAATCTCTTGCGCTGGAAATCCTAGCCTCTCTATACAATTTGATGTTTCTAAGTCTAATCAACTCTCCTGATGTCTCAATTTGGAATAAGCTGTCCAATCTGAAAAAATTCCTAATCTCTAAATTCAAAACTTCCTACCCTTTGCAAAATTTGAACATTCAATCTGACATCAACAGATCAATAGGTTTCAAAATATCTTTGATCAAACTAATCACAAACATCATCGTAACTCAATTACCCCCTCCTCCGGGTCAATCCACATCTACTGATTACGATGATTCTTTAGACATCTCCATCATCCTAGTTAACAAAGACCACCCGTTCTTATACAACTCAAATTTAAATTCAGAAAGTCAGTATTTAATTGACCAATTATTTGAGCTCTTAAACAATGACTTATTGCTATCTACGTCCCTATTCTCTTCATTGACGGCAAACTTACTCAAAATCTTCAAATTAAGATCAAATTTCATCTCCAACAAGTTAATCAACTTCATCCTGAATTATGAATCTCAATTTAAAAATCCCGACAAATTCGAATCAAATCAACTTAAAATTAAACTCATCAAAAGGTTTAACGATAAAATAGATAAAATACTCATCTCCTTATTATTGAACAGGGGGTTCATTGAAAAAGATTTGACTTTAAAAGACAGATTTAGCAGAAAATTATCCTACATGAATGAAAAACTAAACCAACAGAAAAAAAGGGGTATTCTATCAATACAAGACAACAACGAAGAAGAAGAATCAAACAAACGTAGGAAAATCATTGACCCTTCCTCCTCTTCTTCCGTTTCTTCTTCTACTACGACCACGACTGCTAATATTAATACCAATACTAATACTTCTCCTACTACTACTACTACTACTACTACTACTACTATTACTCCTACTAATACTAATACTACTACTGCTACTGCTACTACTACTGCTACTTCCATCCCTGATTTTTATAATCAATCAACATTTATCAAGGATGAAACTTTTAAAAACTTATATACATTAATCAACCCTCTAAATGAATTAACTAATTTCGATATTTCTTTGATCCCTACAAATATTCTCAATAATATCATCATTACTGGATTAACTAAGATTCCTTCTCCAAAATTAAATAATGGACTAAAAATTATAAGTGATAGATATATGGATCTAATGAAAAGGTTTGAATTTAGGGATAAAAAATTGAGAGACTTAAAAGATTTGGAAAATTCAAACAATTTAAATAAAAAGCTCAACAACATCGACGAAAAACCTAACGAACAAGAAGATGAAGAAGATTATATTCCTGAAGTTCAAGACAAAGCCAATCCTTCAACTGCTGGTTCTATTTCTGATGATGATTTCGATTTCGAAATTGAAAGTAAAAAATTCGAACTACCAATCCCTAAACTGCTTGATCCAAATGAGAAAATCGATCAATTGAAACTAATCATTGATAATTTCATTGAAAAAAGTATAAATAATAGTCATAACACCGTCACTACTAGTACTACTGCTACTGATGATGATGATAAACTCAACTCTAAAATACTCACCAAATGGGATGATAAATCATGGTTGAAAATATTAATCAGATTATCAAACAGGGGTACAAATTTAAATCCAGAAATTTCAAACCATATTAAATCCTCATTGTTCAACTACTTCAAAATCGACATAAAGCTGAAAATAGATGATTTGATTCAATGGCTTAATGAAGAATATTATAATGATTTCATAATCCAGAAAAAACCCCTTGAAGAGCTTGAAAATTCATCATATTTTAAATATACTTCATTGTCTCTAAACTATCTTATCCCATTCATTGAACCAAACGATAGAAATTTATTCATTAGATTATTAAGTGAATTACCATATCTTAACTTATCATTATTGAGAAACTTAAAATCAATATGTACTGATCCCGTTAGATTTAAAATTGGTTTCCAATCTTTACTTTATTTGATTATGTTTAGACCCCCTGTTTTGAAGCATTGTTTACAGTTTCTACAAGAATTGTACACTTATTCTCTACAGAGTGATAATGATCAATTAAAGGGTGAATGTTTGAACTATTTGAAAAAATATAACCCTGATTTCAATGAAAAAGAGGAAATTAAAGTTAAGGAGGATCCTAATCCTATCAAAGAAGAAGTTGAATCAAAATAATTTACTATATACTGTATACATTTATTTTTATAATTAACTATACTCAATTATTATAATAATCCTTGCTTTTTCAATTGATCATAAACTTTCTTGCTCATTAAATTACCATCATCATCCTCAACTTGTTGAGAATCATCCAAAAATTGTAAATTTTGACGATTCAAAGTTTGAATTTTATCAAACAATTTTAAAACCTCATCTTTAGTATTAATAAATTTGAAATTGTTGAATCCATCATTAACCCCTAATTTTTTCAAACCCTCAATATGTTTACTATTCTTAAAATGTCTATTATAATTCATCCGACCTTTGAAAACTTCATTATCACAAATCTCACATTTAAATTCATTATTCAACCCTTTAATCTTATACAACCAATACGGCATTGGTCGACCATCCGGCCCTATTGGTAAATTCAACGGATTATATAACTTTTCATCAAATTCTTCTTCTTCTTCTTCCCCTTCTTCATTCACGTCATTTACATCGTCTATTGTCCCACGTATTGATTTATCAAAGAATAAAGATAATGGTACTAAATCATTACCATTTTCATTTTTGGAGTCTCTTAGCTCCAACTCACGTTCTCTGACAGTCAATAAATCAATACGCTCGAGTTCAGTAATGGTATTTCTCCATTTTTCATGCAAATTATCATTATTTTCAAGTAAATTGGCAATTTTACATTCCATATCCAACACTGCCTTATTCTTTTTCGTTAAACTTAAATGTCTCTTTCCTTGAAGATGGTTTTCAAATGTAGTTGATTTCGTAAATTGTTTGTTACATACAAGACAAAAATTCTCAGGATGTTTGAATGTTAACTTTGTGTCTATATCCTGTACTTTGAATGATAATGGATTTGAACGGTTACCAAAATCAACCAGGTAGTTTATCAAACATTCTAAATAATTGGTATATTCAGAATTCTCAAACTTAATACAGCCATCTCTATTAATCAAATGCTTAATGTATTTTTTATATTTTGGTACATCCCTATCTTCACCTCCATTTCTAGGTATAGAAATCCACATCAAGTACATTTTTTTCAAATCAAACTGTAATCCATTTTTCTCTAATGGTGTGAAAATTAATGATAGTTTCAAATTAGCTGTGAACTCACTTAATGGATTGAACTTTTCAGCATGTTCTAATCTCTTTTGAATTTTAAATCTTGATTGGGATTTGTGTTTATTTAACGACATTTGTTCAATCTTCTTAATTTCTTGTCTAATATCTTGATAATTCGGACATGATGAAAATAAGTCATATATTTCATGATCTTTCAAACCAGCATTTGTCCTTGAATCCTCATTCGTTATCGTCTTACATAAATCTAAAAATTTTGTAAAATCTCCATTATTACTATCTACTTCCAATTCCCTAAAAATTTTCAAATCCCTTAAATTTGAATCATCATCATTTAACAAAGTAATTAGGTTATCCCGGTTGGTTTGATATTTTTCAATTAATTGATTAATTTCGTGTTGTTGTAGCACAGTTGTTGAACTATTTATAAATTTGTTTGATTTTAAGATATTATGATTTAGTTCATTATTCGCAGGGACATAAATTGCTGGATTTAACTTGATTCTTTTGGTTATTGAATATTCAATCAATTCTAAATCTTCAATTAATTGTCTTTTCTGTTCTAGTGTTGTGTTCATCTATCGATGTTGAAATGAAATGAAAAAAAAAAAAAAAGAAAAGAAGAAGCAAGATGTAGTATATCAAAACGTTAAAAAAAAAATGTTTTTAAAAGCTTCGAGAGAATCAACATACATGCAGAACTATAGAACACTTCTTCATTTATCTTTCTTGATTGTACAACCATTTATCAATTAATCATGGTCACTGCAGTTTTATTCATAAGTCAAGCAAATCCGACAACAATCACTCAGTTTCATGATATGATTATGAATCAACTACCTGAAACATTGCCACCTTGGGAGTTTGAACTGGGAATCTTTCTTAATAATAAATTCAGTAAACCTATTAATACGGAGACAAATCAAGTGCCTAATCGATATTTGTATACTTTACAATTATCATATTTGAATGAGAATGAGGGAGGGAATCGAATGATTAGTATTATTAATAATAATAAGAGTGTTGTTACTTGTGTACCAAATTCAACAAATATTATAAATAGTTTAGAATCATTTACAACTAATGGCACAATTTATTATAGAGAAGAAGATGAAGGCGATGATGATGACGATGGTATGGAAATAGATGAGAGTATTGATGTTGATGATGATTTATTGATAAATAAATTGGAATCTAATTCAATAAATGATCTAAGAAGACGTAAGAAATTATTAAAACATATACAAAATGGATGTTGTAATAATTTGAATTTTCAAACAAAAGAAAACTTGGAATTTATGCTTGTTTCTAAATTACAAAGTCTCTGGACTCTAAAACAAACAATCAGAGGTCAAGGTGGTTTAGGATATATTTTAAATGTACAACTTGATGACATATCTAATACTAATCTTAGTGATGGTAAAAAAATTCCTAAAACTACTGAAAAATTCAAGTTAAGAACAAGTAATTGTTTACTACATGGATTATTCAAAGGATTTTTAATTGAAATTGAACATTTGGATGATGAAATGAATGTTTTAGAACTTGATAATCAGTCTAAAAATACAAATGAAACTGAACGTAAAAATAGATTGATTTTAAGATTCAGTAGAAGTATTGCCATGATTAAATCATTAATTGAAACTTATAATTTCCCAGTTGGTAATTTATGTTTTAATGTTTTAAGTGAATCTAAATTAGATTATTTAAGTGATTTATGTCAACAGTATTGTGATGCTTTACAATTTTAAAAAAATAATTTTATAACTTAATTAATCAATATGTATATTACAAAAAAAAAAATTAAAAATATATCCAACAACATTAATAACATTAAATAAACTTTATAAAAAATAACAACATGAAAAAAACTTTCAATACAATATCATTGATCTCTCTCTTTCAATTCTAATTTTAACAGCCATTTTACTTTCTTCAAAACAAACTTGTTTCTCCTCTGACGTGAACATTTTAGTAAAATTAACACTACTTGTACTACTTGAAGCCTGAGAATCTCCCGCATCTGAATAATATAAATGATCCGTATTATCTGGGTTGTTGTTATTATCATCTAATTCTATTATCGATATCGAATTTCCAGAATTTGAATTTGAAAGAGAATTTGTATTTGGCAAAATAGCATTGTTGTAAGGCTTTATTGGAGAGCTTGAATCATTCGGTAATAAAACCATTCTTGATCTCTCGGATTTTATACTTTTATAGGATTGAATAGTCTTCTCATTTGAGAAATGATATCTTCTATTTTTCAAATCTCTCTCCTTTTGTTTTAAAGCTGCTTTATATATCCTTTGAACTTGTATATGAAATGCTAATTTTTGAACATATGATTTAATAATATGAGCTCTATCATCTTTAGATAATTTAACATCATCTATACAAACTTGTTGTGCTTTATAATCACTGGTATCATCATTGACATGTACTAATGCATTATTTAAATCGAAAACATGTCTCTTTTGTCTATTTATTATCTTTATAAGCAATTTACTTTTTATTTTATTGCTAATCTTATGCTCACTATAAATACCTGATTTGTTAATAATTATATCAATGTATTTCTCTACTGAATCATTTGGATTCAAAACTAAAAAATGAAAATTCGGTGTATTGAGACTGGGTATATCATTCAAGTTTTTGGGGTAATCAGATAAAATTAATAAAGACCTGAATTTGTTTTTGGGATAATCAACTAAAATTCTATATGGATCATTCAACAATTGAGCTTTGAAATAATCGACATTATATATTCCATCAAGTTTATAATTCATTAATACTCCTTTGTTATTCATAGAAATATCTTTCAAATTTTTGTTCCCTGTATCTGGACCAGACAATAAATAATCAAAATCGTATTCATCAGTTAAATCGTTAAATTTTAAAAATGGTTTTAAATTTGATATTTTGAATCTATGAAATAAATAAACCAAAGATTTAATTTGGAGTACAATTGAATCCTCGTTTTCACCTTGAATATAATAAGGAATATTAACAGATTTCAAAATAAGCCTATGGCTTGTAGACTTATCATCTGACTGATCTAAATCAACATAAGAATCCCTTGATTGAGGGAATGAAATTAATGTGAATGGGGAGAGTAAATACCATATAAAATCAAACATGATGAAAACTGTTAACTCTTACCTGATAATGAACAAGAAATAAAGTTTGAGAAGGATTACAAAATAGACAAACACAAACACAAACACAAACAGATCAAATTTACAAATAAAGAAAAGACATAGTAAAGCTGTAAATAATAAATAATAGTGAACTTATTGAGAACGGTTTTGAGAAAAAGTGGTTTGTTTTGATTTCAAATATTCTCGGAAACTCTCAGAAGTGAAATATTCAGTTTTCATAGGAAAAAGATTGCACGTGTCGTTGAAGGCTACGACTCACATTATTATAGGTACTAAGTATAATGTGAATGGATATTTCAGAAAAACATATTGAAATCTAAGAGTTTTATTGTATTATAAAAACATAAAATTTGGGAGTTTTATGAGCTTTTTAATTTTGTCACTCTCCTAAATAGTCTATATCGTCGTTGAATTTTTAAAGTACCGTATGTGTCACTACATAAGATATTTACCAATCTATGTATTAAACAGTTCAGCAATCCTCTAAGTAAACTTTTCAAACGGTATACTTGACTATTTTTCAGTAACTATCGAAGCATCACAAGAACATAGCTTCTAAGAGCCATCTCACAAACATTAATAATATTGCTATGCGTAAACCCTGAGCTTGAAAATATTTAATTTCGAATAGAAGTAATAAAAAAACCAACTACATGTCTCATACGTATGTGTGGGACAATTTGATTATCAAATTTAAAAAAAATCTGTAGTTAAGGCTGTACTAAATCAAATTGACAGCTAATGACTATTTGTAGAATCATGATAATAAAAAACAATCAAATTGACCCATAGAAAAATATAATTAAATAGTGAAATGTAAAATTAAACCATGTAGACTGTATAATGGAGTTAATTGGGTGAATAGACAATAATAATCATTAAATTTTACTGCTCTTAAAAAAAATTCAAATTTCTTTACAATTTTCAATCAACTAAAACATATGAATACACGACAAGTGAAGTCTAGTATTGCAGTTTTTGATTCATTACATCAATATGTACTAATTAATGTTATGATAAAACATGTAAAGTCTATTTTACTGTGAATGGAAGTACGTGAAATTTTGACTTCAAACCATTTCAAAACTACAAAACCACAAAAACCCTGTGTCATTTATTGTATTATTCTGTATTATTGATGTAACGGCCTTGCCTAAATCTGAAATCTTAGTAATTTAATAATAACAATGATATATTTGATTATAAAGAACTATATACTTGTAAGTATTTTAAGTTATTAGTTAGATAGTATTTTCGTCCTCAAAGGATATAATAAGCGTGATTTACAACGACTTTACG
Source organism: Pichia sp. NRRL Y-12827 (assembly GCA_030570315.1). Taxonomy (NCBI): domain Eukaryota; kingdom Fungi; phylum Ascomycota; class Pichiomycetes; order Pichiales; family Pichiaceae; genus Pichia; species Pichia sp. NRRL Y-12827. The sequence continues at coordinate 274,759 of JAJLVN010000003.1, forward strand.
TAATCCCACCCTCTCGCTATAGTACATACTGTTATATGTAAAAGTATCACTTTAATATATTGCCAAAAATGTGAAGGGCATACTTCAATGGTTAACAAAATTTCAACTCTTAGTGGCCTTAACTGACCGAATTCAAGTATATTAAATTGTTAAAATCGAATGTTTTGAGTCAGTCGCAAATTTTACTAACATGTTGACACTTTTTTGACCAGAGTATTACTAAATACTATAAAATCTATAAAGTTTGTTATGTTGAAATCAACTTGCTGTAATAAATAAATCGTCACTTTGTTCATATCGGAATAACAAAGGGGTAAGCATATAATGTTTCATGCTTTACTAAATTTTTAACTTCTTCAAACTTAAATTCTTACATGACAGTCAGATAATCATTCTTTTTATTCAAGTATGGACACACCGCTGAATTCTAACATTTTATTGTTAAATAAGCTTGTATGGACTGGAAAATACTATGCTTATATATGTTGTAAAAATAACACAACACAATCATGATTTGGGAGGTTAGTGTAGTGGTTAGCATACCACCCTTCCAAGGTGGTGACATGGGTTCGAATCCCGTATCTCTCAGAGATCCTCAAATCATATATTTTTTTGAAGTTTTTTTTGTATTTTTGGAAATCAGCATTTTTTGGCTGCAACGTTCTCACTACATTCAATTTTTTTTTGATTAGATTGGCGATTCTTAATGTATTAATAAGTTTATATTAATAAGTTAATATTAAAGTCTAGATAATAAGTATAAATGTATGTAGATTAAAGTAAAGAATTATGGAATAAAAGAATGGTAAAGTAAAGCAAAGTAAAATCTATTTATCAGCTAATAATTTTTTTAAATTTTCAATTTGTAATTTCAAATCATTATTCTCTTGTAATAAATTTTCACATTTATCTTCTAATTGTGCCATTCTTTCCATTTTTCTGGCTCTTGATCTTCTTGCAGCTTCAGTGTTTCTGGCTCTCTTCATGGATTGAAGATCTTCACCCTTTGGAACAACAGGAGGTAGTGGATTAGATCTTTGCTTTCTTGTGTAAGGAGTGCATCCTAATTTATCCTTTGATTCAGATGAAGAAGATAAATCAGCAGTTGAGTAAGATCTCTTGTTATTAGAACCTTCTGGTGAAGTAGTAGTCAAGGTGGAAGCAGCAGTAGATGAAACTGGTGCCAATGATTTTGATCTTTGTTCAGAATCAGCAGTAAGAGAGTTGAAAATTTCATCATCAATAGTAGAAATAGTTGATGATGGCACTGATAATGTTGATTCAGTGTTAGCAAAATCAAACATTTGCTTTAAATCAGCATCAATTTCAGCTTGATCAACAACTGGTTCTAATAGTGGATCATGTGAATTCTTGAAAATAGAATCAAAGACATCAGCATCAGCAACAAAAGGTGGTGAAAGAGGGGTGGCATCATTGGATTGATCAATGTTGTTCATTAAATGAGAGTCTAAGATTTCCAATAATAAATCATTATTCTCAAGCTTTGGAGCTTCTTGAAGAACAAAGTCGTTATTGTAGACCAAGTTAGATTGGTTATCATTTAATGAAAAAGTTGAGAATACAGTATCTGCAATTGACATGGTAGTAGTAATAATAATAGTTGTATTTGTAATTGTAATAATAGAAAATTTAATTTAGTAAGTAAATAAACAGTTGGCTTCAAAATAATAAGCGGTAGTAGATTGTAATTTGTAATTTGTAATTTAATAATAATTAATAATAATTAATGAGTAGTTAGTGAATTGTATAACGTCATATTGATAGACATTTTTGGATTGAAATTTTTACGGAAACATATTGTATTTTAGTTTTTTTTATTTTTTTAAGGAAAAAATATATATTTTTTTTTTAATAATATAATTTTTTAACGAGATAATATATTTTTTATTTTAATATTGTGAATTTTTTTAATAATTGTAATCAAACAAATAATTTAAGCTGACATTTTGGATATAGAATAGTAGTAGTTAATAGCCAAAATAGAAGTAGAGTGTATAATTTGTTTGTAGAAGCAGTTGCTGTATATGTTTTTGTTTGTAAAATTCGGTGCAGAAAGAAACAGAAAGGAAACAAAAGGGGGTGGAAAGAAAGCCAGCAGGGGCGAGATAACCTGCTTGGAAATTTGCAACCCTGGAAAACGGTGTCCTTTTATACAATTCTCGCCAATGAGTCAGGGTGGCCTGTGCGATATGAGCGACAATCGTGTAATGTGCGAGATTGGCGCTTTCGGCGCTCGTGCAAATCGGGTAAGTGTGTTGCGCCGGTACCGGAGAATACAAGGCGGAAGGAGGAGATCCAATGTGCGGTGCAAGGGTGTATATCACGTGAGACAGCCGGCGTCACGTCGATCGACGTATGATCGATTATAGTCGGGGCCTTACGTAACACTAAAGATATTAGGATTCCATTTATTACAGCCAATTCACGACGTGCATGAAATCTGTGATAATAAGATGTAATAATTATGCCAACCTTTGATCATCATGTCAATTAATAAAACCAAAGCGTTGTTGCTTTACAACTACATTCTCCACATTGCCAGTTGTAGTTTGTAGATCAGGCATATTAGAAAATAGTTATATTAAGATATTTAGCGCTTAATCAGTGATACTTAGTTAAATTTAAGGGTAATAATCTTCGTTAGTTGGATTTGGCGGCTGGATAAGAATATCCGATATGTACTATTTCAGATCTTACGCGTATCATTTTTTGTCTCTTTTTGTATATTGTATAAAATAGTGTCCCAGATTGTCAATCAAGTCAAGTATTTACGAGTTGCGACTTGACTGTTGACTTGGGAAATGTAAAACTTGAGTTTTCATTACGTAACGTCATTTCCTTGTTTCGGGACGAAAATCTGTGAAAAATGCGAAAATCAATTTTTGATTTTTTTTTTCAAATGGAAAAATATTTCACTTGATAGCAAAGCAAAGAATAGGGAATTGTGTATAGAACCAGTTAAATACCACCCACAATGGCTATTGTACAATCTAAAAAGAAGATGAGCATGTCTGTCAATAATAACAACAAAAGAACTAGAGATGTTGCAAAGAAATCAGACATAAAGACAAAAGAAAACAGTGATAGTGATAATGATGCTGATCAACTAGAACACCAAGACAGTGGTGACGACAGTGAAGACAATGAATCTTCAGAAGATGAACTAGGATCAGATGATGATGGTGATGACATACCCGTTCCTCAAAAGAAACAAAAGAAATCAGTGAGGAAGGAAACCGAAAAGTTCTCCAATGCAATGAATGCTCTTTTAGATACTCATTTGAAAGCTTATGATCGTAAAGATCCAATTTTAGCACGTTCAAAGAAAGAACTAAAAACTTTTGAAAATGATAAGTTGGAGCAAAAGGCTAAGAGATTATTATTAAATGAAAAGAAGAAAAAGTTGACTGCTAATAGAGTTAAAAATTTATTACCAACAGATGATAAAATTGCAAGAAGTGTGTTTGAACATGAAAAGAAATTAAAGAAAACTGCACAAAGAGGTGTTATTAAATTATTCAATGCTATATTAATGACTCAAACTGCAACTATTGACAACATTAATAATGAGTCGGGTCTGTTAGGTCAATCAAAAAAGAAAGAACTAGTCAACGAAATTTCAAAGGAAAAATTCTTATCATTAGTTCAGCAATCCGGTAAGAAATAAAATGAATAGAATGGTTGAATAATTAGAATAAATAAATCACTTTTTTATATACAAGTTTATGTAGCATTGTATCGCTTTTTTTACTATAATTTATTGATAACATCACTAACTGCACCTCTACTTGCCTTCCATTCAGCATTAATTTTATTCCATGGAATTTTAGCAAAAAGTTTACGTTTATCAGTGATGTTTTCTGCTTGCATTAATTCTTCAACTTTAGCCTTGATCTCAGCTTCTGTAGCGACAGGTAATGCAGTTAAATATTTAGAAATGACCTTTGCTTCATCTAATTCCTTTTCAGCTAATTCTTTGAATCTTTCAGGCTGTTCTGGTTTTAAGTATTCCTTAGCAGTTTCATTTCTTTGTTTGACCAATTTATTTAAATGGTCAAAGATCTTAAATTCATCGACAATAGATCCATGATTTTCGATTTCTAAATTTTTCATTTCACTCAAGACACCTCTTAATGTTGTCTTCTCTAATGCTGGTGCTTTATTTCTAATAGATAATTTCAAATCATTACGTAATGTAGTGAGAAATCCATCATAAATTGGGCCAGCAGTGGAAGCAGTTGAGCTAAATCTAACAGTAATTCTAGAAAACATAGTCAGTGACATTTGAATCAGTTTAATTACTCTAGTAACTTTCATGACATTCGACATTTTTGAAATCTCATGTCTAAAAAATTCTCAAGTTGCGTTATTCTTTCAACAAAGAAAAAAAATAAATGTTAAATAATTTTCGTACTTTTGGGAAATTCGATGGCTGCTATATGAAGTTGATTTTATACCGACAGTGACAATTCAACAAAAAACACAGGGATTTTATTAACTACAAAGTATATTTTTGTATCTATGTTTATTATACCTTAATCTACTTTTTGCAAAGAACAAGAAAGATATATTTTACAAATGTCAGCCATGAGCCACAAGTCTAAACCAGAACGAATAAACCAGAAAGTAAACTCTGATTTAACGAAACTTAACTATAAATCAAAAGCAGCAAAATCATCAGGGTACGATTTTAGATTCGATTATGATGAAATGGATAACTTTGATGTAAGTTATGAACTTAGTGATGATTCAACAAAGGTTCGAAAACGTGATTTAATCTACACGTGGACATCATCAAATTCAAAATTTACACAACTATTACTGTTTTTAAACATAATTAAAATGAAGAAATTTCGAACAAAGAATAAACCACCCTCATTGACATCCACACCAACACCTTTATCATCATCAACATCATCAGTGAATCTTGTGTCAATCAGTTCAAGAAAAAAGTCAAGATCATCCATCTCTAAGCATTCATCACAGTTAAAATTAAATTTAGTAGCATCATCCAAATTGAAAAGGATAAAAGAAAAACAGTATATTGAAAGGTTAGATAAAAATTTAGTTGAATATAATGTATTAACCAGAGATAAATCAAATTTAAGGAGGATAAGTAAACTTGAATTATCAAAACATATTATACCATCATCGTCACATTATGTCTTAGAAAAGAAGAACAATGATGGTATATGGATGTTAATCCATGGCTTTGTATTTGACATCACAAGTATATTAGATAATCATCCAGGTGGTGTTGAATGTCTTTTGGATTGTGTCGGTGTTGATGCAACGAGAGTTTTCGATGATGTTGGACATTCAGACATCGCTTGGGAAATGTTACAAAATTCAGTTGTGGGAGTAATGGAGGATTTGATAAGTGACGATGAAAATACTGATGCAAATGATAAAGAAATTAATACTAATGTCCCGGAAACTTTATATGAACAGGATGGTGAAGATATGAATAACACCACTACTGTTAATGTCCATCAAAAATTGATATGGAATCGTAAATCTTTTGAATATTTATGGTTTTTTCTCATTTCAGCTATCAGTTTGATGTGCTTTGTATTCTTACAATTAAAAAAATTATATGAATGGGGGAATTAATCATAGCGTTTTGTATAATTATTCACATTTAGCATATATAAAAGAATAAATTTTAATTAGTAATTAGAATATAATGAGTTGATAAAATAAATAAGTAGAGTCTAACCAGATGTTGGTAATCCAACATAAACTTTAAATGAGTCATAAATTAACCATTGGAACCCAGTTAGGGTACCAATCATGAAAATTCTAACAGGTAATCCATTCCATAAACCAACAAAACCAATTTGTTTATAAATTCTTGAAACTGCTTGTCCAATCGATTCACCAGGCTTTGTATCATTGTTAATTTTTGAAACTAAAACATCAGCAGGATGTGAGGCTGTTGCACAGAAAATACCTGCAATATAACCACCAAGGAACGAAACTCCTGTTTGTTGTATTTGTGAATATTCATCTTTTGGTTTTGATAGTTTAGCATAAATCATTTCAACAATTTTTTCATAAGTTGTAAACTTAACCATTGTATATGGAATTTGTCTAAACCATAAAGGAACCAAACCTGAATATAGATGGTTTGTCAATCCAACGATTTTATTGGGAGGAATAGTTGTTTGATATTTGACTTTCATTGCCTCAAATGGACAAAGAAATAAATCAGCAATGAATTCGGCAGATGCAGAAGATGCAAGATAAACTCCAATACTTGCACCACCAAAAAAATCAGAATATGTTTTTTTAAAATATTCATAACCTCCATACTTGAAAGCACCTTGTAATCCGTAACCTAAAAAGGTGGGAGCAAATCCGGTAAAAATTTTATGCAAACCTTCAGTTTTAATGATTGTCTTAATACCAGATAGATTGGATGAATATAATGTTTTATCAACTTGTAATCTACATTTGACAAGATCTAAAGGTAAAACAAAGGAATGTGTTGGAGCACAGGCTATGAAACCTCCGATTGCACAAGTTTTGTAGTATTCTGGGGTGTAGAGGGTTATCTTTCTGTCTTTAGATGTCATTGGTAAGTCAATTGATCTTTTAAACGTGCAAGTTCGAAGTTAATTAGAAAGAAACTGAGTAACACGAAAGAATTAAACAGCATAACACATCCAGTTGTTTTCTTTGATAAATAGCTCAACTTCCAACTCGGATCTAATCACGGAAAGCGACCTTTTCGACTGAAGGAAAAGTCCGAGTGTTCCGGTGCCTTTTTATATATGGTGCACGGATGGAGTACTTGATGATAACATGAATTGACTACATATAACGAGGCGTAAATATACTGATTATCCAGGGATAGGAGGCTTCACTGCTGGTAGACTACAATGTTTGCCATTACCTCAATTGAAAATACCATTCCAGTAATTAGACAGAATGAAAATGGTCCCTGTTTCATTATTGCTCTTGTTAACGCAGTTTTACTCACTCAATTGACAAATCCAACAGAAAGTGAAACTTATGTGAAATCTAAAGAGTTTGCATCATTTTTGTTGACGGAAAAGAGAAGAGCTGCAAATTATCGAGTTTCTTTAGAAGCTTTAAATTCCTTTGTAATTTCATGTGCCATTGATGATCCAAGTTTATCAAATATGGGAATAATTGACACTTTACCTCTATTGAATACAGGTTTATCAATCAATCCTTCATTCGATCAGAACTTGGTAGGTGATTTTGGGAATTATCATGATGTGGTTACTCAAATACTAAAGTTTTTTGATTTGAATGTATATCATGGATTTATAATGTATGATGAGTTACTAAATAAACTTATTTACCAGAAAATAGCTCCAAACTTTGATTCGTGTCAAGATTTCCTAGTTTCAAATTTAGAGAATAAAGAAAACTCCAAATTGGTCAGTGAGATAACTTTGTTTTTAAGCGATAATAAAACAGAATTGACCTTGAAGGGTTGTGAAAAGTTGGTGGAATCCATTAAGGAAAATCAGATTTGCATTTTCTTTAGAAATGATCATTTTAACACGTGTTTGAAACATAATAACAAGTTATATTTGTTAGTCACTGATATAGGATATATTGAGCAACCAGAAATTATATGGACACCATTAGATATATACGGTTTAGGTGGTTTTTACAACTTCAATTTCGAAGTTTCAGAAATTAGGCCAACAGAAGAAAAGAAAGAAGACTTTGTTCAGACACAACAAGAGTCTTCTGATCTCTTATTGGCCAAACAATTACAAATACAGGAGGATGAAAGAATATCCAAGGATATTCAAAATTCTTATAACAAGCAAGAACAACGTAGGCCCAAACATCATAATCAACATAAACTTAATTCAAATGAGCATGTTTCCAAGCATCCACAACCACAAAAATCAACTATAGTGAAACAATCATCAAGACCAAATAAAATATCCAAATCAAATATCTCGAGCAACAACCCTCAAAACTCCAAACCAAAAGACCAGTTGAACTCAAAGCAATCATGCATTATTTCTTGAAATGTACAACTGTATCTATCTTATGCTTTTTATAACTTTTTTGTAATTTAATATTATTGTATGCTTTATCGTGGTTTATTTATATTTATACAAGTTTATATAAGACTGTCACCCCACGGAGTCTTGGTAGTTGTCGAGCCAACTGCAAAGTCAGACCATTCATCATCATTATTACTGGGTGTATTATTATTTGTGTTCGTTAGAGAACCTGTTTTTGTTGGAAGCATTGGTTTCATGACATTAATTGTACTATAGTTTTTCGATTGTGCGGCAGTATTAGTAATGGTGTTAGTGGCGGTGGCAGTGGCAGTGGCAGTGGTTTGTTGTTCAACTTTCCTATTTGTTGGTTGCATTGCATTATAACTATTTGCTTTTGACCAATCAATTGTGCTTGATGTTGGGGATGAAGTTGAAACCGTGTTCATAATTGGTGTAGATACTGAAGTTTGACCGAATGAAAATGATGGCTTGTTCACATCATTTGGTTTAATGGTATTCATAGGCTTCATTGCACTCATCGTTCCATATGAATTTGAAGTGATGTTAACAGTGTTATTGCTGTTATAAGTCACCTTTGGTATAGGTGTTTCAATTGGTGTGATTGGTTTGGAAATTGATACTGGTTGGTGAACAGGTTTAGTATTCATAGTTGGCACAGTCGTAAATTTATCTTCGATCGAGGTTGGTGATGCATTTGATGAAATTTCAATAGTTATACGACCTTCCAAATCTTTTCTCATAAATTTTTCAATCATACCCCATGAATTATAAACCATGTTTAGATCATCATTGTTCGAAATGAACTTTGCAATCTTCCAAGTATTAAATCCTAATTCCATTATAATATCATAAATCTCAGATTCTTTACCCTTAGAATTAAATGTTTTGGTGGTGGATTTTGACAGTTTGTTGAAAATTGAGTTGTAAAGATTCAAGATGCTATGTGTAAATTTTGAGTTTGAATAGATTGTTGAAGATGTGTTATAAATCAACGGTAGCATTGTATCGACAATAATGAAATTATCTAATCCCTTATTGTCTAGATCAGAGATCATTGTTATGAATGTTGAAACAGTTAAATTCTTGACTTTCAAGGAAGTAGTAGTTGAATATAGTGTACATAATTTTGGTAAAATATTTGAAGTAATAGTTGAATATGTTTGACTTTCTAAAATAGTCTTAATATACATTAGTGTTAATTCTTGAATAACCATTGAATTTTGGTCATTAATACATTTTTCAAATAAATCAAGTGAAAATATTTGGAAAATCTCATTATTTGAATTATCTGAATTTAATCCAGGCAAACCATTTTGAATAATTGCTAAATTTTTCAATAATAAAATTTTCAATCCATCAAATGGAACTCTCTTCAATAGCGTTAAAATAAAAGGAAAAACTTTATCTGCAAATGTTAACCGAGATAATGCCTTTGATAAAATAATTAAGTTTTCACAACATTCAAGTATGAATTCTTCCATTTCAGGAGTTGGTTTATTGTTTTTCTTAAATTGGTTTACATCAACTGATCCAATCAGAATTGGTACGAATTTATTAATTAGTAAAGGTTTTGGAAACGCTTCAATTTCTGACTTTAAAGATTTTAAGAATGCAGTTTTTTCGTGGATAGAGAATGTTGTATATTCATCTAATGAATTCAAAATTTTGATCAGTTGATTGTTAAAAATCGGTGAATCAATAATATCATTGATTGTCATTACTTTATTCAATTGAATAACGTCAGTATTTGATTCTTGTGTGTTGGATAAAACTTCCAAAAAGGTTGTATAATAAGTTTTTGGAATTTTTTCAAATGATGCATGATGTGTGGTTGCCTTTGCGTTAGCAATTAATTGATTCAATTTGTTAATCTGTCTTTCATATTCAGAAGTACTTGAACTTGGTGGACATTTGATTAAAAAATCATTATTATTGAAAAGAAAATAGATAATGCAGCAAATGGAAAATAAATCGTCAATATAATCAACTTTATGTTTTGTCAACAGATTTGGGCTTGTAAATCTAAAATCAATACTCAAAAATGGTGGTAATCTTGAATCAATTGGATCGAGATATTTTTCTATTATTCCATTACTCAAGTTTTCCAAAAATGTTAAGCCTGAAATTTTCCAATCATAATTCTCGGTGATTAAAATTGACAATGGATTGATATTTAAATGAACACTGCTCACTGATTCGTGTAAAAATTTCAAACCATTGCAAATTTGTAATAAACCTTTAGTAATCATAATTTCGTCTAGTAAATTTGTACTAACACTATATAAGTCATTGAGGACGTATTCAGTAACAAAAAGAACCTTGTTTTTATGATCTTCTAAAGGTTCAATAACAGTTATGAAATTTGGGTGCTTAAATTTTGATTGATTACTTATAAAATTCTTGATATTTTCCAAAATATCATTCATAATCATTTGTTTATTATTTCTATTGATGATTCCGTTATTTACGAGTCGATTTTCCCATTCTTTCTTTTGAAATTGCCAAACTGAGTATTGTTTTTTAGTAGTTTTGTGCTTTGCTGGAAAAACAGACCAACAATTATTAGAAACAAACGTTGGATATGAGGAAATACTATAATTTCCTTCAATACCAGAAGTTTTGAATACTTTAAACATGTCAGTTAGCACTATGAATTGAAGGTTTACAAAAAAGAGAAACAGTTAATGATTCGTTGTTGTTTTTCTGTTTTTATTTTGGTACACGTAGAAATGTTTTAATAGGCCGAGAAAAAAAATTTTATTATTCCAAGTTTCTTTCTTTTTTTCTTCTATATATTTTTCTTATCCATCATACACAGATAGCTACTATGCTTTCTTGATTCCAGAAGCATTTTTACTTTCAACAGCAAGACATTCACCCAGTATGACAGCCTGTTGCGCTATATCTTGTAATCTATTCAAAACGACACCATTACCGGCAACAAATCCATAGATTGAATATTTGAGACCTGTTTCTTTACAAAATTGAATAACCAGCTTCTGTGCTTCACGAAAATTATGTCTTGGAAGTCTTGGAAAAAGATGATGGATTGCTTGGTATTGTAAACCCCCGTGGAAAAAGTCAAACCATTCAGGACAAGAAACATCCATTGTTGTTCTTAATTGTCTTGAAACAAAGCTTTCACTTACACCTAAATCAGAAGTTGACATTGCAAAATGACTCAATGTAATTTGGACATGAACAATCATGGTTGTAATATGCGATACCATAATATATTGGAATTTATCCCATTTTGTTGGTAAGCTACCAACCATTAAATAGAAAAACCAGTATGTGAAAAATGATAGCCCTAAGAGTTCAAAATATCTAAACCATGCAGCTTTACCACGTTTTGGACCTTGTCCTTTTAACAAGTATTCCCATGATAATCTATATAGATTAAATCTACCAAAACATAGAATTGGATAGTAAAGGTAATGTTGAATCGGAATCATTTTTTGTGCAAATCTATCAAACCAAAGAAATTTTTCATAGTATGTTGAAAACACATTTCCAAATAATCTCGATGAAACGCAGAAAAAGGGCAGATGTTGAATATCTGGATCATGAACAGGATCATTTGTGATTAAATGATGAACATTGTGATTTCTTTTCCACCATCCAAGTGATAAACCACCTATCCAATCAGCGATTATAATACCAATGATATTATCAAGTTGGTAATTATGTGTAATTGAAATATGACCTGCATCGTGTGCAATGAAAACTAGTTGTTGCCAAAAGAATCCAAGCAAAACTGCACTTAAAAAGTAGTGTTCATACTTGAAAAAAATCAAGCAAAAGAATCCTAATGCAAAGTTGATGCAAAATTGGTAAAAATACTCAATATAAGGACAATCGTACAACTTTTGGTTTATAATTTTTTTATGCAATTCATTATACTTCATGGACAACCATCTTTGGGTTTTGTAATCTAAGGATGGCAAATCTCTCAAATCATCTCCAACTAGTTTGTTATCGTAATTGTCAATTACCATTCTTGGGTCTCTGATTGGATCATTTGTTTTTATAGGGTAATATTCTTTCATATCTTCTAATAATATAACATTCTGTGGAATTTTGGGTATAATTTCGGCATCTACTTGACCACATAGTTTATTTGTGGTATGTGAATCGTCACCTAATTTTCTGTAGAGACCGCCTTGAATTGGTGGTAGCATGTTGAACCATGGCTCACTAACTTCGCCGATTTTGAACTTGGTAAACTCGGCGACTGTTTCATCTGAATGATAAGAATTCATCTCATCCGTTGCATCCTTACCTATCAAGTGATGAATGGCCTTATCACCACCAGGATGGAATTTGATCCAACCGTCTAACTTGAGAACATATTTATCATAAATCACAATAGCATGACCCTTTGCGATCAAATCTTCAATTTCTCTGGGTGACAATTTCCTCAAAGGTTTTTTTTCAACAGTCATGATTATTTATCTGGCACTGTTTTCCAAGAAAATTAGATACAAAATGGAAAAAGCATGGGAAAAGCACGAAAAGAAAACACGTTTTAAAGACCTTTGAAATAAAAATATAGTTTAAAAATCTGGAACTTTTAGAAATTTGCAGAATTTCCGAGTGACACCATTTTTCGTTTTTGTCGAGTAAAAATATCAGCTCAACAGGTTCAGCATCCTTTGCCTTTCTAGATACCATACAATACCATGGCTATTACTAAACGATACCCAAAGGGAAAGCAGAGATTTTTCACTAATGACCTCAAGTCATTATTGTATGCATTTGGTGATTCTGCAAGTCCAAACATCGAAACCATACATATGTTAGAAGATGCCGTCACAAGTTACTTAATCGATATAATAATGGAAGCCAATAAGGTCAGAAAACTACAAAAGAGAAACAAATTCACAGAATCAGATTTAAGATTTGCATTGAGAAAAGACCCTGTGAAGCTAGGTAGGGTTCAAGATTTATCTGTATTATCAAAAGAAATTTCAAGAGCTAACAAGTTATTTGACGTGAATGATAAAGCAAGTACTGTTAATAAAAAAGTTTCTAAAAAGTCATCCAATAAGGATAAATCTAAAAAGAAGTAGATTATGCATTAGTTTATATGGGTTCTTCAGAAACGAGTTCATCTGATTTTAGTCATAACACACGATCTTCAACCGTAGGCATCTTGGACGTCTATACTATGGGCTTCCATCGGATATGCTCTACCACCTATTTTTAATTGCTATAGAGGATCCCAGAATTGTCCACTCGCTTGATCTTCGAAGAAGTCTTTCAATTCAGCAGGAGCATTAAATTCAACTTTATCGATTCAGTTTTTGTTCCATCTGATTTGGACGTCTTAGTCTGGTACTTTTTTGAAAGAAATCTGCAATTGCAATTGCAGCTGCGGAAGAGTAACAGAGTTGCATGTAGTCGGATTGCAGCTCGTGACCCATCTGCAGTGGAAAATGTGTAATGTGTATGTTATGTACCAGATTGTTCATCTGCGTATCATTGAGTGTGAAGTCTTATTACTCCAGGTTTTCTTCCCAAACGGGACGAGGCCCTTTTGTAGAAAGAGGAGGCGAGCAGATTCCAAGCGTGGAAAAAATTTGCATTTGGACTGGATGAAGGACAATTCACTGGTTGTTGTCAGAACAGACGGACTTGCAGAAGTAAAGATTACAAAATGACGGGATCTGGTGAAGCAGCTCCGAAGAAACAACGGAGAGCAAAGACTTTCTCAGGATGCTACACATGCCGAAGGAGAAAGATTGCCTGTGACTTGGGCAAACCGTCGTGCCTCAAGTGCAAAAAGTCCGGCTTTGTATGTGAGGGCTACGATGTTAAGTTAAGATGGTCACAGCAGATACAGTTTGACAAATACGGATATCAGTTGCCTTCGAAGCCAAGCCAGGAAACGGAGTACTGCCAAAGAAGATCAATCAAGTATGTCACCTATGATAATGACGCATATAATTATTACGACGAGATGGATGCCGATTTGGCTCAATTACATAATTTATACTTGGAATCCACAGAGTCTCAAACTGTCATCAGTGGACATTTTGGTGTTTTCAGAGGATCTAAGCTTATACCGAAACACAAGAAAAGGAAAAATACTACAAGTAGCAGTATCAATGATATCAGTAAACGTGCGAAATCAGATAAACAGAATGGTAGGCGAAGTAGTACTACCGAAGACATGAATAATACCGATAAAGATATTTCTCATCATAGTAATAATGGTAGTAGTTTAAAACTGATGAATCCACCAACAAAACACTACAAAGGTTTCAATACTAAAGATTCAAGTTTCATGTATCCTCAAAATGTTTCCAATTCAATTATAAATAATAATATGGACTCTCATAATAAAAATCAAATAATTGATGGCAATGAATGGTTAAGTACGGAACTTTTAGACGCTGCTTTATTGACAGCTTCTGCTTTGAATGGTGATACCCATTTTCTTGATATGTTTGATATGGATGGATCAAATAATAATCCAATTGTAACTCACAATGATGATGATGATTCTAATATAGTTCAGGTCTCAACAATGAAATCTACTAATGACAAAGTAGTTAAGAATCTCAACGATTCCGCTAGTAGAAATACGGAAAATGTTGCAGGTAATACTCATAATAATATCCAAGTAAACAATAATCATAACACGGGCACCAACGCTAGTGTTAATACCCAAATGGCATTAACATCAAACCATCAATATATGAACAGTAAATCTATATCAACTACTGATTTGTTCAACGATACAGTTTCTGACCAAATGCTACATATGCTCTTTCAAGGGAGAAATAGCTTAAATTATGGTAAACAACAATCACCAATGAGTAATATCAATAACCACAATAACACACCAAAGACTTCAACAAAAAATGTTTCAAATAATGCATCTTCAAATAAAGCTTTTAATAAAGAAACCTTTTCTCATCCTTCATCTATTAATACATCCACCAAATTACATAATTTAATATCACAGACGCAAAAAACTGCCAAGCAGAGAACAGCATCAACAACATCAAATCAACAATCAGATACATCGATTTCAAGTGTTTCATTATCATCAAGAGATAAATACAATCAAATATCACCCGAAGGAATTCAATCTATTCATTCCACTAATGAATCAAATATACCACAAACAGGTATTGATCAAGTAACAACGCTGAATTTATCGACTTCTTATAATACTGGTATCGTTCCAACTACAAATCAAAATAATAAATTCAAACAAACAAACCAGCCAATTATTGATAATGAAATTAAAATTCATGCATCAAATGGAACTAAAATGCCTAAGAATATTATGGAAATCTTAGAAACTAACCCGTTGCCTAAATCTTTAGCAATTGATAAATTTGCTATTCCAACAACATCTTTAAATGTTCATCCAATGGCAAGATATTTATTAAATTATTATATTGAAGATGTTGCAGATATGATGACGGTTATACCATTAGCAAAAAATCCTTGGAAATTCATTTATTTTCCAAGAGCAATTATGGCAATCGGTGAACTTGCATCATTAGGTAGAACATCAAATGCAAGAAATGGATTACTAAATGCATTATTGGCTGTTAGTGCCTTTAATTTACAAAGTAAGTTTGTTAGAGGTAGTAATGAAATGAAATATTATGTTGATTTAGGAATTCAACTAAGAAAACAAGCAACTGAATTTGTTGAAAGATGTATGGAAGAAGATATTTTAAATCAGAAGTACAAAGATGTATTAACTGCTGTTTTATCTATGGTAACAATTGATATTGTTTGGGGTACAATGTCTTCATGTAAGATTCATTTAGATCATTGTGAAAAAATTATAGAGAAGAAAATGTTGCACAAGAAAAAATTATCTTCAAAAGCAGTTATCTTGCATAGAATTTTTAGTTCGTTGAAATTGATTCAAGATTCAACAAGTCTTGAGAATATTCAAAAGTCTGAAATCTTTTTAAATGATAAAAACTATAAAAACTTCTTAACTGGTTCAAAGCCAACCCAGGAACAATTGGATGAATTGAATAAAGATAATTTTAGGGGTATCTTCAGAGGTTCAAGGATCAATAAGCCAAGAATTAGAAGTGATCAAAACATTATTGAATCAAGATCAAGTTCAAATGTGGGTAATTATAATATTAACATCAACAGTGACAATGTAGTTGCTTCACCTGATTCATTTTATCAATCAAGGCAAAATACAAATACAACCAACTTTTCGAGTAATAATACCAGTGGTGGTATTTCTAAAAAAGGTAAGTATAATGAGAAGATTACAGATAATGGTAAGGTTAGAATTGAATTCATTGTCAATAGTGATGCTGAAGATGATTCAAATAATGATAGAGCAAATAATAATAAAGATGAGGCAAATTTAAATAATGATATACCTGCATTTGTCGATATTACAAGAACGAGTTTCCAACCATCTAAGAATAAACTCGATGATAAAATTGTTTCATCAGATGCAATTTACGGATTACCAAATTCTCTTATTTTAATGTTTAGTGAAATTGTTCCTTTAACAAGATTTAAAAAATATCATGATACTCATAATCTTCCAATTCCATTGTTTTTTGATGAATTGGCTGAACAATTAGAGTTCAAATTGTTAACATGGAAACTTGAATGGACTTTAATTGTTGAAGATGAAAATGGTTCTATTGGTAATGGTTCAATTGATGAGGATAACAAAAACTTTATTTCACCAAGACACGAAGGAATTTATCACCATGTTATGTCATTTTATCATGCATTGATCATCTATTTTTACAGATTTATTGAGAATGTTAATCCAATGTATCTTGTAGAGAGAATAGAAAAAGTTTTACATCATTTAAATAAAATTCAAGAAATTCTAGAAAATAATAAAGAAACATCATATATCATTCCATTATTTTGGCAAGGCTTTATAGCAGGTAGCGAAGCAATGACTATATTCTTACAAAATGGTTTTAATAAATGGGGTCAAGATATTGCTCAAACTGGTATTGGTACATATTGGAATGCTAGACAAATCATGCTTGAAATTTGGAGACGAAAAAATCATAATGTTAAAAATAATAGCTGGGTTGATGTTTTACGTGATTGGAAGACCAATGTTATGCTTACATAAATCATTCATATATTTAATTTTTAATTTGTAGTTTTTAGTTTTGTATGTTAGAACTTACTAGTACCATCATGTAGAAAAAGAACACGTAAACGAACACGTATATCACAGTGAAAAAGAAACAATATCCTGATTTTTCCTCTTTCCGATAGCGACTTGGCTCTAAATTTAAATTTTTCAGTGGCAAGAGAAGTTTATCATTGAAGAACCTTAGTTGTTTCTTATCAATATAAAGTGTTAAAGCTTAATAAATATGAAGGTTTGTAACAGAAGAAAATCCTGGTTTACATTTATATGCTTATTTTTTAGTATATGTACGGTAAATGCAGTTTTCAACTTTAATTCAATCGAAGATGATATCATTGTGAAATATGAGAAAAAACCACCTCAACCTGTGCATTTTGATAACTATCACCAATTTGAAAGAACACCATTTCTAAACTCCTCTTTCGAAGTTTTCTTAAATTCAAATGTGGATGAATCGACTTCTACAACATTCAGGGATATTAATAAATTGAATAAAATTATCAGACCGATCATTAAGGAGTTAGTCAAGGAAGATTTTTTTAGAATCTTTAGACTTAATTTGTTTAAAGAATGCCCATTTTGGAAAAGTGATGGATTCTGTATGCATAGAAGTTGTGCAGTTGATACTATTGATGATTGGACAACTTTACCGGATATTTGGCAACCTGAGGCCTTAGGCAAATTAGAAGATTCTGTTTTAGTTAAAAACTTGAACGCCAATAAGGATATAGTTGACAATGATAAAGATTACTGTGACTTAGATGGTTTTGTTCATGATACAACTTTTGTTGATTTGGTTGCTAATCCCGAAAGATTCACAGGTTATGGTGGTGACCAAAGTTGGCAAATCTGGAAAACAATATATAATGAAAATTGTTTCAGTTTAGGCCACGATCAGTGTATTGAAAAGAACTTTTTTTATAAAATTGTTTCTGGTATGCATGCATCAATTTCAACACATTTATCAAATGAATATTTGAACAAGGCAGTTATGGATTATACCCCTAGTTTAGAACAATTCATGATTAGAGTGGGTAATCACCCTGATAGAATTGCGAACTTATATCTGAATTATATTGTTGTTTTGAAGTCTCTTATTAAATTAGAAACTTATGGAGTTTTTGACAACTTAACTTTTGGTGATGATATGAATTTTGTTAAGAAGGAGCACGAATTCAAATTACGTTTCAAGGAACTATTAGATCCTGCATTAGAATTTAGTGACACAAAGTCTCAATGTATGTTTAATGAAGACATTTTATTTAAAGAAAAGGACTCATTAGCTGTTAAGGAAGAAATCAGAGAAAACTTCAAGAACATAACAAGAATTATGGATTGTGTTCATTGTGATCGATGTAGGTTATGGGGTAAATTGCAAACAACCGGTTATGGTACTGCATTAAAGGTTCTATTTGAGTTAAAAGACAAGGAAACATCAAGGACTGATATTTCAAATATCGAGCTAATTGCACTTGTCAATACCTTTGATAGATTATCTAAAAGTATTGAAAGTCTTAATAATTTCAAAAATTTATTTGATGAAGCATATACAAAAGAAGAAAGTGGTGAATTAATCGACAGTCTCCCGGAGAACAACTCAGATTTTTGGGGACTTGGAGAGGCCAATAACAATAAATATGCACCAGAACAACCAAAAGAATTAAAGAAGAATAAGAAAAACTGTAAAATGTGTGGTTCTAGTTGTAAGTGTAAAGGTGGAAATGATTGTAAATGTAAAGAAGGGCTAGAAAAACAGGAATACAAGACACCTGATTTATTTAAAAAAGAAGAAGAGCTTTATGAAGATGTCATTTTTCCTAACTTAGATGATACATCAAGTGAATCATTGAAAGATATTTTCATTACTGAATTGAAAAATGTTTTCAGAACCCTGAAATGGTTAGTTAGGTCATATTATATCTTCCCAAAAATCGTGTACAATTGGTGCTTGATCCGTATAGTCTACTATTGGAACACTTTTATTGGACATGTCGATCATGATTTTGATTTTGATAGATTGTATAGAATAGAAATATAGTTTCTATGGAATAATTTATAGATTAATAAAATATACTATTATAGTTTTCGTGAATTAGCCGTATATGAATGTTAGGTATCGTGTTTTGCTGAGCGCTTTGAGAAACACGAAAAAAAGTTTGTATTATTCTTGGCGGCTCCATGTTCCAATTTACGTGTTTTAAAGCAGAAAAGAAATGCATGTCAAAGTGGTGGTGACATCTACAGCCCTTACCGAATTAGAGCTAGCTTCTTTGAAAAAATCATTAGAAGAATATTTAGAAGAAATAAGATACAGTTCAGATTTGACCTCAGAAGTAAATATTTTAGTTATTAACAAAGAAGATCCACTAAAACACTGGCTAAAATCAAAAAAATTTATATATGTTACATCTTATAGACCAGACATTAGAGTTGTTGATTATAAAGAAATTTGCAATGTTCAAAAATATAACATTTTACCAACTTTACCGAATTTCCCACTTGTTAAGCCATTTGATAGCTTAACAATTTCCTTATGCAGATTGGAAGATGATTTGCTAGAAAAAACTCGAAATATTATCAAACAAAATGGAGGCACTGTGATAAATCATTTGACCAATGAAACAGATGTTATGATAAGTATGATTGCAGAGGGGAGAAGATATGATGCAGCGTTATCGTGGGGAATTGCCGTTGTGAGTCCAGACTGGTGTTACGATTCAGTTGATAGAGGGTTACCATTGAATACGAAATTTTATAAATTAGTAAAGAATGTTACTGACGTTGTTAAAAAATTAAACTACGAAAATGAAGATGATAAAGTCGGTTGTGAATTAGCGGTGAAGACTTACCAACTTGGTAAAAGAGATCAAGCTTGTGACTGGGAAAAACTTAAAGAGTGGAGAAGTCAAGAAGAAGATAGAAAACTTGAAGATTATATTAGAACAAAATTCAACAAAAAGAGAGCCAATAGTTATGAAAGTTCAGAAGACAGCTTCACATTACTCAACAATACATCAGACATGGATATTTCACTGAAACGAAAAATTGAAGAACTTCAAAATGATGCCGGCGAAGAAGTTGTTGTTAAACCAAAAAAGAATAAAGCTACTGGATTGTGGAATTCAGTTATGCACAAGCAAACGAATTTTGTTAAAACTACTGATATGACAAAAGGCAAAGGAACTGAATCCAAATTGAAAAAGGAGGTTTTAAAGGGGCCAATTTTACAAGGTTTAAATTTCAAAATTATAGGCTTTACGGAACTTGAAGATTTGAAGTTACGAAAAGTTATATCAAAGTTTGGTGGGGTTTTCCCTAAAGATTGTGAAAATGATGATTTGATCAATTTCACAGTTGTCAGTTCCAGATATAATGAGCCACTGCAAGGTAAGAACCTAATTACGGAATTAGCAATTGAACGGTTCATATATAACGAAAATGTTGATTCTGGAGAATATCTCTGGTGCAAACCATTCTATATATCGTCAGACATTAGCACCATTCAATTTCGAAAGAAAATTTTTCCAGAAACACCCGAACTATACCAATCGACTAAGAAAATAGCAGTTTCTATAACCGGATTTCAAGGAACTGATCTGTCACAAATTGAACGTCTTTTCCAAGGAAAACTCAGTCAATGGCTGCATTTCAATCCAGTTTTCACAAAATCATGTGAAATTCTTGTGGTCAGCCCTGATGCTAAACGTAGCACTTCATCGACAAGGAAACGACAGCTTGCACAAAGATGGAAAGTATCTGTGATGTCGGTAGAAGACTTCTTCGATCGAATTGTTGAGATTTCTGCGTGAGATTGAAAATTGATTTATTTGGATCTTGAATTAGATTGTATAAAAATGTATTTTATTTTACTTTTCGTGGTGTAGTGTAACCATTAGGAAAAAAGCAAGCAAGTAAGCAACATGGATTCTGCATTTAAGCAAATCATCATTAACCGTTCCACGGATTTTTTGTCCAAGAAACCTTATAAAACAATCACCAGAAAGAACGGTTCAGAAATTATTACTTACTCGAATGGCAAAATTACGTTGACCAAACTAAATTCAACTTTAGAAGAAAAAACCACAACTTTCGACTTACATTCAAAGGTTACCTTTGAACCTTTTGAGATATTATTAAATCAATGTGAGGAATTACTCTGTGTTTATAATGACCAAAATGTTTGGTTATTTTCATTGAATGAAGAAGGTTCCAACATTAATTTCACTGTCACGTATAAAATTGATTTAAAACTGTCTAGGAATGAAAAAGTTTTGCAAGTAATTTTTAACAATGTTAGTAAATATCAATCTGAAATAGTACTTTTAACCACAAATGAAATAAAATCTTTTAATCTGAATGTTTCACTGAAATTACCAGTCCAAAGATTTGATTTTAAAAAAGAGTACGAGAAAAATGTATCAGCATCGAAGTCAAACAACTTTGATTTTGATTCATCAATTGTTGATCCGGTTTCTATTTGTTTTGGATCTACAACTTTACATTCTGATTTTAAATCTGGTTCAAACAATAATCCACAAAACGACCTAACATTATTTTTGTTAACATCAGACGCATCAATTTATAAAATTTATCCATTTTTCCCATATGAACTATCTGTGTCAAGAGAATGGCTAACAGATTTATTTGATTCAACTACTATTTTATTTAAATCTTTAGAAGACAATGTTAAACAATCTACATTATTATCCTCTGTTAAAGTTTCTGCAATTCTGGCTCAATCTTCAAATCCTGAAAGTATTTACACTAGAACTGAATTACCTTCTACATATCAAAGAGGTAAGCTAACTGGTCCTATAACAATTGCTTCATTTCCAGAAGAGTTATATGCATTCAATGCAATCAAATTAATGTCATTAGCAAATGATATTATGGTTCTAGTGTTTGATTTAGGTGTTGTTGTTTTTAATAGAAATACAAGTTATAGAATGATTTTTGAAAACCAAAATGTTGAGCCAGATGACACTTTGCTATTATTAGACTCACTCATATTTTCTGCTTATAATGGAATAATTTATACAGCACAAGTACATCCAGTTACACATGATTCACTTTTTATAGTTGCATCTAATGGATCATTAGTCCAAATTGATTTCTCTCAATGGATGGATATTTTAAGTGCCGGCCTGGAAACTGGTGACTTATCTGAATTTACCAAGTTATGTGAAGCCGGACAATTACCAACTGAAATCATAGCACTAAACAAAATGTACTTACCAAATGAACTGGAAATTGAGTATGAAGTTCCATTAAGAAGTCATGAAAACAATATTTGGTTTGCTTGGAACACAAGAGAGGCGTATGCTATGGTTCTAAAGGCTGGATCACCAGATACTTTAAGCACTTCGCTGATCAGCAAGGCCACAGATTCAGATACTGATGACACTGATGACTTTACTAAAGAAGGTGAAAATACCTCAAGTAGTCTAGAAGGCGCTTATCAATCATTATTAGTTGGAGAGTTTAAATCTTCTGTCCTACCACCAGTAAAAGCAGCGTTATCCAAGATTATAGAAATTAATAATGCAATGACCAGATTTCCTACCACTGTTTTGAATGAAGAAGAGACAACAGCAACAGAATTAAAAACTGTACATACCTTAACAAATATTGCAAGCTCGGGCCAACTCATTTTATTTAGAATCTTATCTCTATTATCGGAAAGATTGAGAATGATGTCAATGGAATATCACAATCAAATTAATACATATCATTTAGTGATATCGAAGAAGGAGAAAATATTAAACAATTTTTTCAAACTCAAATCCGCCTTTGCAGAATCAATCGACAGACAGGATAGAATTATGATTAAAATGAGCAAACTCTTATCGGACACTGAGCTTATAGAATCTAAACACAATATGAAAAGTATCAGTATTTCATATCAAGAAAATGCATATTTCAGAGAATTAGCACGTATCAGAGACTTTGTTATTAGAAAAGAAACCGAATTGGAACAATTGAATGTTATGTTATCTGATGTGAAGGGTGCAGAAATCGATGTTCTACTGAAGAATAAAGAAGAAGTACTGAAAAATATCAGTAGTAAGAAATCTTTGAACGTATTGAAACAAAACTTGGAGGTTCAAAGTACTTTTATTTCCCGATTATGTGAGCGTTTGAATGAAATCAATTTAGGTTAGATGGTAGAGTGTATTTGTTTATATTACAGCAACTTCATTAATATTATATTAATTATGTAAAATCTCAAAAAAAAGATATATAATTATACTAAGAGGCCAGTTAATGTGACTTCAACTTAAAAGTCAGTAACTCTGCCATTGAAACTCCAATCACCATGTCTAATTGGATCCTGCTTCGGACCATTAATTTCACCAGTTTGTGGGTTTGTATTGCCTTCAAACTCTGGGATAGTTTGCGTGGAACCTGCAAAAGAACCAATATCCGAGGTCGACATCTTTGGTGGGGCTTCTTTACTATCAAAACCATTATCTTTGTTATATTGTTCGATGGCTATTTGTGTATTTGCAGCTTGCTGAAGTTTTTCAAACTCCTTTTGTTCCTCCGGGTCTAGTTGAGGTGGAGATGGACCCCTAGAGGCAAAAGGTGATTTTGATGCATACATTCTCAAGCCAAGTGTCTGACTTGTTATCATAGATTTAATAGCACTCCTGTAGTTTTGCATTTTGGTTTGTGTTGCTGGATTATGGTATAAAGTGGTAAAAAGGAAAAAGAATAAAAGTAATAAAAAAGGAGTATGGATCTTAATAAAAATCCGACATCGCCGTTTTTTGTTTTGAATATTTTCATTTAGACACTTGATGTCTTTTTTCGATGGGTTTCTTACAGGCTTATAAAGGCTCACGACACTTTTTAATGAAGTATTTTGGTTTGTTTATTGGGTTGGTCCTTCAATTGGCTGCATTTTTGCTATTTTGTAAGGGTTTTTTTCCAACAAAGGTGTTACTCACACAACATGAAGTATCCAGATATTCCACACCAATACCCGAAAATTATGTCAACCCAAAAGCACAGTTTGATCAAGTAGTTCTAATGGTTGTTGATGCAATGCGGGCAGATTTTCTATTTTCTAACAACTCATACATGGATTTCACACATCGGTTATTGAATGATGGATTTGGCTTAGGCTTTACTGCATTTTCAAATCCTCCAACTGTCACATTACCACGTTTGAAGGGTATTACTACTGGATCTACTCCGAATTTTATTGACGCAGTTTTAAATATCGCAGAAGATGACAAATCAAGCTCTTTGGGAGAACAAGATTCTTGGATAAAACAAATGTTCATAAACAACTGGAAAATCAATATGTTCGGTGATGACACCTGGTTAAAACTATTTCCTACTTATTTCACAAAAACTGAAGGTACGGCAAGCTTTTATGTCAGTGACTTTACAATAGTTGACAATAATGTTACAAGACATTTAGATTATGAATTAAGTGAAGAAGGTAAGTCTAACTGGGATTGTTTAATTTTGCATTATTTAGGTTTGGATCACATTGGTCATAAAGGTGGTCCGAAAAGCCCAAATATGCCATTTAAGCAAAGGGAAATGGATGATATAATTGAAAGGATTTTTAATGAGGTAACATTAAAAAATCCAAATTCCTTATTCATTGTTATGGGTGATCATGGTATGAATGATGTTGGTAATCATGGTGGTTCATCAACTGCAGAAACCTCAGCAGCACTGATGTTAATTTCACAAAAATTCAAAAATTCAAAGTCTGTAAATGATATTCAGGCACCTGTTGTATGGAATGATGATTTTGACTACTTTACTAGAATCGATCAAGTTGATTTGGTTCCAACATTAACGGAATTAATTGGGCTTGATATTCCAATTAATAATCTTGGTATATTTATACCAAAATTATTAAATCTTTATGATTCAGAAGATGAAAAGAAAAACGTGCTATTAAAAAATGCATTACAACTGAAAGTTTTATTGGATAAATCAAATGGAAGTGTAACTTCATGGGAAGATATGGACGTCTCAGAACTTTTAGCGTATACCAAATTTGCGAAACAAAAGTTATCAAGTAATTCATCAGCGTACAACTATTTTGATATTAAATTAGGTCTAGCATTGTATTTAATGATTACATTAGCATCATACCTGTGGTTTGGTTTATACTTTCAAGGAAGATTTTTTGTTGCTTTCTTTGATGTCGTTTTCTTCTTTGTTTATTCTGTCAATTTTATTGCATCCTCAATGGTCGAAGAAGAACATCATCTATGGTGGTTTTTCACTACTATTTTCTTTGCATATATTATTTTAAAAAGATTTAGAGACCAAAAGTTTGGTTGGATTAGTATACTTGTGATGATGGTAGGTTTGAGATTATTGAAGGCGTGGAACAATAGTGGCCAAAAACACAACTTAAAATTAAATATGAAATTGTCAACTTATTTGGGCCAATTACCTGATACATTTGGTCCAACTATTTATGTTTGTCTTTTATTTTTAACATTCTTACCAATGATTATACATATCAATATGCGAATGGAAGACGGATTATTTTCAAAAATTTTACAGATTTTGCTTTCCATGCTTACACTTTTGGTTGGAAGTGTAAAGATGATTTCATTTTTAACTGAAACCTATAATATCAATAATTCAGATTTAAATTTACCAGGATGGTGTTTTAAGTTTTTATCTAAAACCAAGGAATTGTTACAGCTTGAAGATTACAATAAAATAACTAACGTTATTTACTCTTCTTTGCAAAAAATTTGGTTATTTACAATCATGATCCAACTGTTAGAACCTTCCTTTTCGAAATTTATACTAAAGTCCAAAAAATCATCAAAACATTATTTACCAAACGTCATGTCCATAGTCACATTCATTCTGATTTCACAAACTAATTATTTAAATGTTCCAATTTTCCCTCTTTTATATTTAATTCTTGTTGGATATCAATTAAACTCGCCACATTCAACTACTAATTCCAATATTTTCAATTTATTTACTTTATTATTACAAAACCTAACATTCTTTCAGTTTGGATCAACCAATTCATTATCATCTGTTGACCTTACAAACTCATTTAATGGCTTGAATAATTATAATATGTTTTTGTCTGGTCTTCTTACATATACTGCAAATTGGGCAGGACCTATTTTCTGGACAATTGCACATTTATATCTTGTCTTCAGCAAGTTACCTCAAGATAAAATACAAGAATTAAAGTGGAAAGTATTATTTGATAGACTACTTTTTAATTTTGTCTTCTATTCAACAAGTGGCCTTTTATTATTGGGATGCTGTTATCATTTAAGATTCCACTTATTTATCTGGACAGTTTTCAGCCCTAAAATTTTATACTTTTTGAGTTGGTTGGTATGTAACTTAGTCTTTGATTTTATGACAAGCATTCTTATTGTTGCGTTTTATGTGTAATTTTACTTGCATGTTTTTTAATTAAAATAGATTCAGAAAAAATACTAGTTTATAAATTCAATGTAACGAACAAAAAAAATCTATGAAAAAATTAAAGACGATAACTGCCTATGCTTATTAGCGGAAAAAAAACTGTCGGAACTTAATAAAAGAGAAGTGAAATTGGAATTCTTGAAAAAAACATCAGAGACAAAAATTAATCTTCTTCATCATCAGTGTTAACTGGTTTTGGAGTACCCTTTGGTGAATTTAACCACTCAATATATCTGAGTCTTCTTCTTTCTTCTTGTAGTTTCTTTTCATTTCTGGTCATCTTCTTCTTTCTTTGTCTAACTTTAATGTTTGCTGGTGAACCATCTTCATCTGTCTTTGAAACTGCCTTCTTGGCTAATTCAGTTGCTAACTTGGTTTTCTCACTATTACCACCATCTTCAAATCTTGATTGGTCAATTTCCGCAACACCTTTAGTAACTAATTCACCATTTTCAACAATCCATTGTTCTGGACATAATGCACCAACGAATTCATTATTATGTGAAATCATAACAACTGCACCCTTCCATTCTCTGATAGCCATTGCTAATGCACCTAAAGAATCTCTATCTAAATAATTGGTAGGTTCGTCTAAAACTAAAACATGGGGATTGTTCCACATTGCACCGGCAATAACAACTTTAACTAATTGACCACCAGAAAGAGAACCTAAAACAGTGTGATCAGCAATTTCACCATCAAGACCAATAGCTTCAAAATGTTCTCTAATAACTTTTGGAGTTAATTCTCTGTAACCAAGACCTTCACGAGAAGCTTCATGATCATCGAATTTTTGAACTAGTGGTAGGAAACCATGATCAATAAGAATTTCCTTTGAAACCCAAGTGTTGGCCTTTGGTAACCAATTTTTCCATTTAATTTCATATTGGAAAGATTTCTTTAACTTTTGTCTACCAACTAAAGCTTCAACTTTTCTTGGACCATATCCATCATCAATATCAATTTCAACTTCCATCATTTTACGTTCTTCTTCAGAATTGATCTTACGTGATTCCTTTAATAAAACTTCTCTATCGTCACCAAATCTATATCTCCATTGTAAATATTGATTTGGGGTCTTTTCTTTATGTTCATTAACGTGTTGTAATGCATGTTGAGCAATATAACCAATACGTAAGTTTGGATGTTTTTCAACAGTACCTTCTTGTGGAACTAATTCACCAGTCAATAATTTAATTAAAGTAGATTTACCAGCACCATTTGGACCCAAAACTGCAACTCTTGAAGAAAGAGAAATATTACATGAAACGCCTGTTAAGGATGGTTTTGCAGCACCTGGATAAGAAAATGTAACATTGGACATTCTTGCAACAGATCTGGTATTAGATTTAACACCAGTTAAAAGACCTGGTGCAGGGAAGTGCATCTTGACATTAGAATCAGTTAAAGTATAGTATGCCTTCGCTTCTGGTTTAATGTTGACAAAATCTGATAAGTTACCCTTGTAGTAAACTAATTTCTTGTTTTCATAATGAATAATATCAGTACAAACGGTATCTAAGAAACCAGAATCATGCGAAACAATTAATGAAGTAATGTCAGTGTGTTCAACTAAATAATCTTGTAACCATTTAACATTAGAAACATCCAAATGGTTAGTAGGTTCATCTAATAATAAGATATCTGCCTTTAATAACATTGCACGAGCTAATTCTAATTTCATTTTCCAACCACCAGAAAGAGAACCAACGTTTTGAGCTCGTCTTTCTTCATCAAAACCAACATTAGCTAAAGCTTTAGCAATTTCTTCCTTTGTTGCAGAACTTAAATCTGGATCAGCTGCAATGAACTCAACTAAATTCAAACTACCCTCTTCACCTTGTAATTTATGTTCAACAAAACAAGTTTTAAGTTCAGATTGATCTGGGAAGCCTTCTAATTGACCATTATTGATTGCTCTCATTAAGGTGGATTTACCAACACCATTTCTACCACAAAGACCATATCTGTGACCCTTGATTAATCTTAAATTGGTTTTATTTAATAACATTCTAGCACCATAAGCAAGAGAGAATGGAGCATTTACAATAACAATACCATCTTCAACATCATCTTTGACAGCATCTGGAGTAAATAATGTCTTCAAAGTTAAAACAAGTGCATCAACAGCATTATTCTTTTCTTCCTCGTTATCATAGAATGACTCTAATGCCATCTTGAAATAATCGGATAATGAATTCCAATCATTGACATTAGCATCAGAAACAACAATACCAACTAAATAATTAAATAGGATATCACTATTGATTTTTGATTTAAATTGTTCAATGTATGGAACTGCAGTTTCTTTATTTAATCTACCATGGAACTTACCATCACCATGTTCCTTTTCTGCTTCCTTGATAACAGATAAAGCATCGTTTGCCATATCTCTAACTTCTGGTAAAGAAGCGGTATTAATAACTTGATTAAGACCTGGTAGAAGGACAGGGATATATTTTTCTATTTCACGTTTATTATTAACTAATCTTGTTAAATTTTCAGTGATTTTAACAGTTTGTCTCAATTGTTCTTGAGAAGATGATGACATTTTTAGAGATTTATCAATAATTGGAACAACTAATGAAAGTGCTGGTTCGGTAACTTCAGCAACAAATGTAACGGATGCTAAAGTTTTAATACAATCTGGAACTTTTTGAGGATTTGCTAAAGTTTCGACAATTAAATCATATCTTGGAGATAAATCCAAATTATCTAAAACGGAAACAAATTGTTTTAAAATCTTCATACCTTCTTTTGCTAATTCTGGTTTAAAATCGGTTGCCATATCGGTTAAAATTGGAATTGCATCGTAAAATTCCATTTCCAATAAGTCAGCTGGACATTCTTCAATCAATTTTTCAATCAATTTTAAACATGCAACTTTTGCTTGCCATTTGGCACTTGATTTCAAATATCCTAAGAAATAACTTACTAAAATAGATGCTTTTGCTTCGGTTGGAAACATACCATATAATGAATCAACAGCTGATTGCGCTGATCTTTTAACAGTGTTTTCTTTATCAGTGAATAAATCAAATGCGTAATTGAAGAATTCAACAAAATAAGCTTCAATTGGTGTAACACCTGCAAATTTACGACTTAAAGTTTGAATTAAAACAGAAGTACCTTCTCTTAATAAAGGAGAATTCTTTGGTCTAGATAAAGTTTTCAAAACGTCTGAAATCTTCCAGTCTATTATTGAAAAGGCACCATTTTCATATATTAAATCTGCAATTTTATTGCATTGTTCACGAACTTCAGAAATCTTAGTTGCATTGTTTAATTCCGTTAAAGAATCTGAAATTGGTGTAATTTCTAATTTTGCTAAAGCTGATGAAAGTGATGTAGATGATGGATTTGAAGAGATTGAAACACCGGGAATTGTATTGGTAGAGTTTGCACGAGATGACGCTTCTGAATCAGAATAAACTGGTGCTGCAGTTCTTGCATTTAAATTAGATTGCTGTTGAGCAAGAAAATCTTCATATGACATTTGTTGTGGTTTTCTTTTTTGGTAACTTTTATTGTATTTGTTACCACCATAATTGTTTTGTGATGGTACAAAACCAGATGCATTGAGATCAAACTTTGGAGGCATGGTGTTGGTTAGTTTAAAGGTAAATTATTCAAAAGATCAATAGAGGTTGCATGTTTAATGGTGAAAATTTTTCAATATCAAGATCTGTATGAGGAAAATAGAATAGAAAGTAAAAAAAATTACAAGTATGATTACGTAAAAAAAGCAACGGTTATCGTATGTTTCGGACTTAAATTATTTTGATTTTCATTAAATACTTGCGTTATTATTATACAGTTATTATATGTACAGGTAGTTTATCAAGGTTTCCAATGTGGCAAATCAAAAGAATCTTGTGATTTTTCCAATGAAACCTCGAAATTTCCTTTATTTGTAGCTCTATCGGAATCTGAAATCAACATTGAAAATGGATCATCTTTTGAAAAACGTGATTTATAGCCAAATAAATCTGCATAATTAAATATTACTAAGGCAACCTCTTGCCAAGTAAAGTCTCTCTTCGTTTTCAAATCGTCTTGTAATGATTGAATACCAAAGTTTAAACGATAATTTTCTATCTTCGAATCGTACTCATGATTAACTGATTTTAATTTTAGGTATTTTTCAGCTTTCAATATTGTTAACTCGAGTTTACTCTTTATTGCTAATACCAAATCAAATTTAATGTTTCCAATACTTGACCCGTACCATTGAAGCAAACAAATCAATCCTTCATAATCTCCATATGCTAATAAAGCACCAATTGATTCTTGGATGGTGAAAATATTCTCGACTTTATTATCCATCATTTTTTTTATGTAAAAACGCAATGAACTTAGCCTTAATTTTGCAATTTCTTTTTCTAACGTTCCTGTTGATATAGATCTATAATAAGCTAAAAAAATGGCAGTATATAAGTTATGCGAATCTGTATTTGAAATGTTAATGACATTTACTGATATTGGATTATCAGAATATATGAAATTTTCAATAAATTTAATAGCTTCAGTGAATAAATTTTTGTTTGTATATGAAATTATAATTTTATTTGCTAAGTTTTGGTCTATTTTAATATCGTATTTGATCATCAGATTTAAAAACTCATTGACCTCATTAATTCTTGGATTTGATTGCGATAAAAATTGCTGGAAAAATTCAGTATATATATGAGAAGTTGCGATTGGTAAGATATTATTTTTAGAGTTATTTGCTTTGTGTTCATTCATTTGATATATTATTTTGCATGCTAAAGTATATGAAGTTAATGATTTATGTTGTAATAAAATTTTAATAATTGATTTAATATCAAATGAATTTAATCTTTCACCACTTTGAATAATTTCATGTAAATCTTTAATTTTTGATAATTCTTTATTTTTCAACTTTGTTAACCTTTCTAAGTAAACATTGATTTCTTCAATTATATTAGCTTCTTTAATTGATGAGCACCTGATATTCTGAAATGATCTAATCTCGGTAATCAAATAATCAATCAACGTATTTTCATTGTTGGTATTGTTTTCTAGATATAACAAAAACAATTCTCTACCAGAATATCTAAATTTTTTACCGAAATTTTCAATGAAATAAACAACAAAATTTTCATTGATTTCATTAATATAATCTAAAATTTCGATTGAGTTATCAAACTTTTTCCCGCTTAAAAACGCAAAAACACATTCAATTAAACCATCATAAAACATTGGTTCAACTCTGTTATAATAACTGAAAACTTGATCAATTTCATTATCATTATATAGTTTGGTTTCAGGGATTTCAATTGTTTCCACAATACCAACATCCATTAAATTTACCTTAATTTCATCCCAAAACCATAATGCATCATCAAAATTCCCCTTCAGGCAACATCTTTTCAAGCAATCGATTAGTACTAGATTGTTAACATAATCCCATTTTGATCTAATTTCATTAATCAAATCGATTGAATTATCTAAATATTTTAAATCGTTAGATTGAGAATATTTAGAAATGTTAATGGATACACCTAATTCATACCAAAAACGTTGATTTTGAACATTAACATCTTTCTCTAGTCTTGAATCGTATAATTGGGAAGCTGTATTCAAATCATTATATTTTATGCAGCTTTCGATATAAAATTTTTCATTGATTATATCAGGTCTCGCCCTTGGTCCATATTCTTTGATTAATGATTTGTATAGAATTTTCCCACATAGGAAAATACATTTTTCTCTATTTTCCAGGTTTATCAATTGTGTAGATATTTCGTATAATGCGGAAACCTTTTCCAAACTTATAGAGTTTACAATCTCAGTATTTTTAAATTTATTCAACTCTTTTAGCAAGATTGGTAAATGATCTAAAGAAGATGCTAAATCTGAATTCAATTTATTCAATTGTTGAAACGTAGAAAATGCATTGGCTAAAGGTTCTGGATCCATTGTATTCACATGATCGTCATCAATTAAAAATTCGTTTAATTGATTACGTAGTTTCACTTTTTCTTTAAATCTATCAATTTTTTGGGTTTTCAATTTTTCTTCACTATCGTTAATTATCCAATCAATATAATTGTTAATTTCTTCTATATTGACGTTGTTTATTGTGTTTGATGGATTATTCAGATAATTTTTCAAAACTTCCTGTTCTTTGATTGATTCTTGGATCATATTTTGAATGAATTCAGTGTCTATTTCCATTCCATCTTTTTTAAACTTTTCAATTAATTCAAATTCAATCTCCTGTGGTTTTTTATAATTTAGTTTTTGTAAAATCTCGTTTATTCCAGATTGATTATTATTGACGTTATTATTATTGAATTTGGATTTTCTTGTAACGGTTGATGATTGCTGGTTATTCTCTGGCTTAATTTCAATGGTTGTTGATGATAATTCTGCCTTGTTTTGATTCTTTAGTTTAATCTTTATAGGTGACCTCGTTCGTATACCACGAATAAACACCCAACTCGATCGATTTGTGATTTGTTTCAACATTGTTTGTTGAAAGAACAACCCTT